>JAFELO010001371.1:204717-243464 GCA_017140195.1 Eumaeus atala
GTCGGGGCAGTGGTCCTCAGTAGTCCAGAGTGAACTGAGACATCTCGGGTAAAACTAACTGGACCGAGAGGGTGTTGCAGAACAGGGGAACGAGGTGCTTCTGTGTAAGTGACAAGGGACGGGATTGGGAGCCTCACTCCGTGGTGCTGTCCTGTGGAGCAGGGCGACCCCTCTGCGGAGGTGGTGGCGGTGCCTCAGGACACGGGCCAGTGATTCAGTGGATGAATTGTTTGATAGGTAGCTCATAAGTTAACTACGTCCTCTCTCTCTGACGCTGATTACCTGTAACATTCAAGGACAAGTCTTGTTGTTCTCGCAAACTATTCAAATGAACACAATTCCAATTCCTAAAATATAGGGATTGTGTTAAATTTTGTCATAAACAAGTAATCTTGGACATTTCCATTCTTCTTAAATGTCGGTTAAGAGTCAGTGCAGCCGTCCTGACGTGAGTCATGGAGGAACAGGGCCATAAAGCGACATCGATACATTTCTAGAAGTTGGCCAAATGTTCGATATCCGTTAGTATAAGTTATTGTTTCTATGAATTATCCCATCGATGTCAATTTAATAGATGCACATTCAACCGTTTTAAATTAGAATCTTAAGATATCCGTGTAAGATTAAAACGTAGAAATAGGAAACTAATATTAGTGGAACATTTGAAAGGCGGTATTGCAGTCCCGTAAAGCGAAGCGTTAATTGTATACTTGAAAATATTAAAGAGAAGATAGAGCCAATCATGTGGTTTGCCGACGGAAGTGAAAGATTAAAACTGTATTTGTACCGGATGCTGCTGATTCTTGCTCACCGTAAAAGTGCCTTAAACATTTTGACGAATGACGCGAGATCCATGATTTTGTGTAGGTACCCAATAGGCAGTAATATGCGTCGCGTAGTAGCGTTCGGTGGCAAAAAAAGGCTACGTGTGGCGATGCGTAACGGTCGGCACATGACAATGACGCGAGTTCCATGATTTTTCCTCACCTAAAAGGTGATCAACGCGCCGAAAGAAGTATTGACTTCAAAAATGCAGCTCCTTCCCAAATTTTTCATCAAGCTAGCGGCGATTACTGTGTACTTGTATAATAAAATATATCAATGTCAATGTTATTAGAAGAATTAAAATGCAATTTATATGCCGCACGGTGGCAACGCCAATCAAGTTGGTAACGCACTAAACTAATTTTTGCATACAATGGCTAAATATTCAAACTTGAAATACAAATGTAATACACGCAAAAATAGAGCTTAATGTCGCGACGTAAAGGTTTTTTACGTGTGTATTTTTCACATTACTGCAATTTCGTTGATTGTTCACGTTTTCCTGTGCACAAATGACATGTAATTGGCGGCCATTTTGAATTCATTGGCGCCCAAACATGGCACACATTGTGTTGGTCCAATTGGAAACAATATGGGTATCTAATTGTTTCTCTTTTTGGATCCAGTATATTCCAAGACCTTGTTTGATAAGGAAAAACAATTAATAAATCATCGTCGGCATGATAGCTTGGTTAACTTATTTCTTAATCGTAGTTAGACCACCTACTGATTATTGCCAAAGTGTTATATAACAAAAATAATAGTGCTGGCTACAGCAGCCTTCTCTTTACTAATAAGCCAGCTACGTAAAATATGATCGTGGTATTCCGATGGAACGGCAATCCGACATGATCATGTGCAGGCAGGACCGTCGACTTTTCTTTACTTGCTCTTTAGGACTGTAAGACTGTTATTACAAAACCCTATATTCTTTTCTCCAATGACCCGGGAGTCGAGGCCTGCACCGAGGTACACAGCACGAGAACCCGTGGAAGCCTTTAAACGCTGAACTCACTCGGGCGCAGAGTCGTAAGTGTCGTAACTGTTCAAGATATTTACCTCTGTGATCTATTATCTATTAAAGTACAATTGTACATCATGCAAACACGACTTCTTGGATGGGCCGAGCATCTTCTCGCACCGACTTGAGTCACATGACGATAAGAGTGTGCAATAGGTGTGTGTACACATGAACGCTGTACTGTAAGTACACCGTAGGTAGAAGGAACTCTACATTAATAATGACTACTAAGTGAGTCACTTAATTTGTGTTGATATTTTCTTAAGATTGAGACGTCAGGGTAACCCTCGGTGCGCAAGTATCACAAATTAAAGAATCGCCGCAGAGACAACTCATACTGGTTGTTGGAAGTAAAGCAAACTTACGTAGTACGGGAAAATATTCCAGACTTCTAGCTCCGATTTAGAAATATAGGTTTTGTTGAGTAGTTGAGCTCGTTTTTTTCAAATTTTTCATAGTTTGTTCTGGGTAGTAGCTAAGTCCGGACGTGCAGTGTGTCATCAGTTTAGTACTCGAAACGTCCAAATTAAATAATTATAATATGTTAATAGATTTCCGTTTCGCCATAGACAATGGCTGTATCGGTAATTATCATAATAAAGAGATTTGTTCACGATACGGAGAAGGGACCGGACGCTGGCGCCTGCGGGTAGCGACAGCAACTAAACTATTTCTATAACATTTGGCGATGAGCAAATTTTTTTTAGCTTTAATATATCCCTGTATATACACAAAGGTTTGACTGCACTGTTGGCCGCACAGGAAATAAAAAAAACCGATTAAGTGTGATTCGGACTGACATACCGACTGTTTCGCATCTACCGAATACTAAAAGATGAGAAAATGCCATTTTGTAGCATAGGGGGATAAACGAGCCCACTTGCTTGCTTTATATGAAATGATACAGCAAATATAATTTTGTAATGAGTACTTTGGCTACAAATTAGCAAGTTAGTAATTATTTCCTTAATCTGATTTGTACTTATTACCTCAGCTCTTTCTAATTTTTATGATTCTAATTGACCGGGAAGGACTATGTAAGTTTCATACACAGGCGTATCAGTAGAGACAGACAGGCGTATAACAAAGTGATGGCATAAGTACTTCTTAGGTATGGAACCTTAAAGAAAAGCATATCCAATGAGCAAGTACGACTCGTATTCTAGTTTATGTTTATTTAAATATTTTAAATTGAGACCCATTCATAAAAGTTTATAAAAAACCTAATTACTAAGTAAAGCGACTCTTACATGTCGCGTCTTTATGTGGTAGCGCGTATCCATAGATATGTGAAATTATACGCTTACATCTAAGGTTATCTATTCATTATAATATTGTACATTCGTTTACGTTAAATGAAATATTTATATTAAAGTAGCGGGTCTGCTCGGCTTTACCCGTGAATAATCAATGGGGGCTAACTAATTATGCACAAAAACCTTCCTTGAGAATCGCTCCATCTATGAGTGGAAACCGCATGAAATTCCATTCAGTCGATTTTGAGAAAATTGATGACATACAGACTTTGGAGAACTCTGTTTTATAGCATCTATAGATGAGACTCACAAATGATGTATATACATATAAGGTAGCTTCAATTGTTCAACATTATTTTTGTGCTGTCGCTACACGCCGTGAAGGCATGTGTCCACGAAATAATCTATTGGGATTATTGAATTATGTATTGATTTTCAACGTTTACATTCCTAGATGGGCCACCAGAGCGAGTGAGAACACCATATGTTGTCTTTTGGTACACAAATAAAGAAATATCCAGGATGGTCCTTCATTCACGACTTACGTAAAAGCATTAGATCACCGGCGTCACTGTTGTTATCGGAGTTTAATTGTTAAGGAACAGGAAAACTCGCCCGATTAGAAAATAATAAGACACGTAACATCGAGTAAAGCGTTATGCTATCATGTTACTTCTTAAGGTGCCGAATACTTCAAAATGCGCTGTGTAACACTGGCAGGCGGGCTGTTTCTGTGTAATAATAAGGCTCTAATATATAATATATAGATTTTTTTTTATAAGGTAGTGCCGGGCTCAACTCCTGAATTGTGTAGCAGACGGGGAACCCAAAGCTTGTTGTCTCGCGGAACTTGCTCGACATGTTGAAGTTCGGTATCCAGGTGTTGCCTGCCACAGATGCCTCGTGCTCTCTGGAACAAAGAGTTCCTAGGATGATCTATAAGGCTATTGAAATTAAAAAACCACCAAATTTCAATAGAGAAGATGGCTGGGTTCTTGCCATCGCCTTGGGAGACAGTGATGGACATAAAAAAATCATAAAAAAACTAAACAATACAAGGTGTATTGATATGTGAAGACAGCAAGATGTAATAAGTACTGTTTGCGTTAATCGGAACAACTAAACAATTATAATTCTTCGGGTACTTTTAATAATTTGTGACATCAGCACATCCGTCATCTCAATCCACCCGTGACGATGGTTGCTGCGAAGCTTCTGAAACGTCGGGCTAGATAAATAATTAAATAAACCGCGATAAAATCCGTAAAGTAGTTTTATTGTAATGCATTCATGACCTAGGCAGCATTCGAACGCCTCGACCTCTAGCGTAACACGCGGACTAATCGCCACGTTACCAACTAAGTCAGCCGGTCGTCATAGATAAAACAAAGTCCCATACGGTTTTCATCCTGGAATAGAGCGTTTTAGTAAGGTTTGTGTGTATCAATCACTTTTTAACGCAGCAGGAATCCGGCCCGGTTTACTAAACTTTATTGCTGACGTTCGAAAAGTAATTTTTATATTTTATTTTGAATAAAAAAAAAACATATTTGTGTTCACTCTCGTAACATGTGTTCGATATATTATGTTAAACAGTGATTTTTTCACTGTGATATTTCGAACAGATGTTCTCAGCAACCCTACCGTGGATCAAGCCTTGTTTTGGCGGTGGGGTTTAGTAGCCGGGGGTGAACCCAGGCGAAGCCAATTGAACCGAGAGGGATCTCTTATAAGAAGAGGGGCTAAGTAGCAGGAGGAAGAAGTGCTCTCGGTACTCCTCTTATAAGAAGAGGGGACCAAAGAGCATTAGGAGGAGGCGCTTTTACGCACGGGGCAAGAGGCGAGGATGGGAACCTCACCCCATTGCACTGTCCCAAAGTTGGTGGGGTTGTCCTGTAGTGATGAACAACCCCATCTGTGGAGGTGGAGTTGGTCCCTTAGGGGGCTGACTAACCGTCGAAGTGCCCTGATGATTTGTTGTTCCGGGGCACCTCACCAAAGGCGGCACTGATGGCACACGCGGTGGTTTTTGTGGGTATTCGGCACTATGTGGTAATATGCTGCCACACACCACTGGAACCCACCCAGGGCCAGTGAAGGCGCGTAAATGCGTTTCTCCGCTTAAACAAAAGAAAAGAAAAGATGTTCTCAGCAAACCGAATATACTTACTGAAAATATCCAATTTCGAACTCTACCTAGTGTAGAGATGTATCACAGTATGCAAGTGTAATGTATTGGTATGTGTTTATATAGGTGGTTCCGTAGCACTATGCAAATGCACTTCCATATTTGCATAACACGATGTGTTCTGGAGAGCGTTGTGTGACTCTCCCTACTACCGTCCACCTCCTGTGTGGTCCGTGGACACGGAATTAGAAGCGAATGCCGCTGTTTGGTGAAGGGCGATGTTGTCCTCTTAATAATTAGACCATGCTTTAAATATTTAGATAATAACGTTGCACTTGCGCACTTACTTAAACACGTCGCCTGTTAAGCATTACATGACGTATGGGCGACGAGTTTAAGTAAAAGGCGAAGATAGTAGAAATCTAACACTCGCGCTGAGTGTTTGGAAGAGTGCTGCCGGTCGAAAGAAACCAGCGAGTAATGATTACAGCTATACTGAGTAGCGCGAAAGCTTGGTACGAATCGATCCTTCTGAGAGAAACGTTATGGAGGCAAATAGATGCTAATCAGCTGCAAGAGGCAGACAGTCAGCGCTCCTCGCGAGTCTGTATGCGTAGGCGCCAACTACAAAACTACGTTAGGAACAATCACAAGGTTATGGAGTGAGGAAGTCGTCACCTGCTCAAGAAAACTTTTCGTCGTCGTTTGATTATTCGTCATAAGGAACACATAAACATTAACAATTTAAATAAAGTGACATAAACTAATAAAGCAATCAATAAATTAATCAAAATTCTAAATGCAACTCCCTTTGTTGCACCGCGGCCCGGCGGCTCGCGTTCCCGCTCATACTCTATGCCACGGCCTACTGTCACTGATTCTTTTTAATTTCTTTACGATGCCGCCTGTCAAGCGTTCGAGGAACATACAGCCGTGAATTGACTTAAATCAATCGATAATATCTGTTTGTATTAGAATAAATTTCAACCGTCACGAATTTTATTGCAATTATTTTTGTTAAAGATGTACCTTTCATTTAGCGCTAAGAAAGCATTTTTATAAATTCAACCCCTAAGGGTCGAAATAGAGGGTGAAGTGTAATACGGAATTTTACCATGTTACGAGGGCAGATACTGTTTAACATAACTCCAAAGGACAATAAAGCGCTTCAAACAAGTAGAAAAACAACGTAATTAGTAACAGTGCAATTACTGGCTAAATAAATATAAACTATATACGATTCTCAAAATATTTTACCTATGAGGTGAATCAAATCCCATTTTAAAGCAATACGCTTCATGCAATGCTTATTCTATTATTCTATTTTTGAAATGAAGCCCATTTCAATATTGAATCATAAAGAGCACAGGAATATACCGCATAAGGCCAATTATATCGCAATCAATTAATACTATTAAGTATTTAATATGCTCGTCATTGCGATTTTATGGTAATGATATAATTGGAACCGTTCGCGTCGGCTCCACAAAGCGATCGTATGATCGGACGTGAGCCCTGACTCCTGGAGGTATACAGCTACCGAGAAATAAACGCACGCCACAATTGTACAATTCATGAACTGTACAATTGTGGCAAACTAATTTGCTATCTGTATCATAAATACCATATAAAAATCGAACGGCAGCCATTCTTTTCAGCAGATTTTCATTTTTCTTTTCGGATTTAATCCGACAAAATCTTATTATCTTATTATTGGTAAACAAAGAAAAAGCAACCATACATAAATAGGTGTGCATAATGGCTGTTCATTGATTACCTACTACAGTAAACCTTATATAATTCCCAACGACCACTATAATTTGCAATTGACTATCAGTCACGATTCAAAATCGTGTCGGTGTTTTAACATAGCTCATCATCAACATCATCATTATGTTACCTCATCACACAGGCCTCTCTCAGTGAACGCCAAGACGACCGATCTCCTGCTACTAGCCCATCTGCCGTCTGTTCTACTGAGTGTGTGACCAGCCCATTGCCACTTCAACGAGCTTATTCGTCGCATGATATCGGACACTTTAGATCTAACATAACTCCTATAGTTACATAATTATTTAATTGAAAATTATCCATTTCGTGTCCCTTGCATGGATTGATTAATTTGCATTTTTACACCAGAGTGGCGAGGACATATTCCAAAACACGCAGTCTAGCCGAAGAAATTTTCATAATTGCTTAGAAGTTTGCTCATGATTATTTTTTCTTACTCACTCGTCATATCAATATCACCTACGCGTATCGTTTTGTTCTTTCTATTATATTATACACACACATAAATATTAAAGTAAAGTCAAAAAACATTCTATAATTCATAGAGCTGAGAAAGCCTGCTCCAGTAGAACTTTGTTAGTTTATCAGGAATTCGTAGGAAATGCACGACGAATTATAGAAGTTCTACTGAATAATATACAAAGCGACATTATTCTCTCACACATCGGTAGATACCAAGTACCTACCTATTTATCATTTAAAGACCGCGCTGCTCAATGTTGCTATCTGAAAATATACTCTACTATACGCGACAGAACGACAGGAGGAAATGAGTATGCCTACATGTTAAGTCGACATTTTAATATTTAGCAACTCCATCCCTTTTCTAATCGAAACATGGAACATTAATCGAAAAATATAACATATATACATAGACAGGAGCGGGAAAAAAGATAGGTATACCTTGTAGATATGCGTAGGACTACAGTGGGCCTGGCCCACCCTGCGAAAATTAGCCTTCACTTAGCGCCATATCGATATTCATTTATCACTTGATTTATCCTTTCCATGAAACTTCTGTCGTCAGAAGTCGAGTCATATTAATTTAGGTCAATACATCTGGCAACATCAAAATTAACAAAGCACGTGCGAGACGTAAAAAAGTCTTAAAATGTTGAATCCGAAACTTTTTAATTGTTACAAAATCAGACTCCACTTTATTCTGCGGACGTTTCATCGGCCCTACAAAGGTCCCGGGGTGTGTCCTGCATATACAATACGTGTGATTCGTCACCTGGCAAAGGATCTATACGCCTTTGTTTTGTATGAATCTATGTTGATAAGTGAAAAGTGACTGTTACGTCGTGTACTGACTGGGGAGGTAAAGATTCTAATTATGCCTACGTATCCACTCAATACGTACGAATGGGATATTGATGGATATATTCGTGAAGGCTGAAACAGTATTGCTTAGCGTAACGATTTGCTGCGCAACATCCATCACCTCTCCTTTTACTTCAGATTGGAATCATGTTTGTCCTTACGGAGTAAACTCTAGGAGCGATGCGGAACTGACAACACATTGAAGTTATTTGTTCAATCTTTTAGCAATAATAATAATAATAATAATATCTGTGGACTTATCACAGCACGTTAGCCCAGTCCCGTGCTAAGTACCGTAAGGACTTGAGTTACAGGTACTAGACAAAGGAAATATATTTAATATTTTATAGATTTAAGAAATATTATATATTTAAGATTTCTATTATAGAAATACATATGATACACATATAAACATACATGACCTTGGCGGGATCCGAACCCGCGACCTCTGACGTAACACGCGGACTAATCGCCACGTTACCAACTGAGCCAGCCGCTCGTGTAATTACTAATTCTTACTACTGGTGCTCTACTAACTACTGGTGCTCCCATATCTCCAGGCTCCACAATCGTCACCAATAATGTCCATTTGATAAATTCGTCAGTGGGAACTGGGAAGTCTTCTCCACCGGTACATTAAGTACAGCATACAGTACTATCTATCTACTGTGTAATAAGCAACCGGGTTAGCTTGCCAGTACAAAGAATTCAGTGCCATCTAGCGGCGAGTAATAACTAAGATAACAACACCTTCAAATTTTATTCTAAAATACGTATCAATACAATATCACAGTTAGGTATCAACTACAACATCTGTAAACATTGATTACTCATAAACATTAGATATGTTTATGAATAATCTTTGTAATATGTTTTTTGTAATATGTTTATTTTATTATGAAAAAAAAAAAATTTTTTGTGTTCTAAAAGGCAATAAAACTAAATATGTTGGCGCCAAAAAAAAATCAACCCTACTACTATCAAATTTCGAATCACGTAGATTCAGGCGCCACAATGAAAAAATATGTCATAGACACGAAATCCGCCGGAATATAAAAGAAACAACGTGTTTTGCGTTAAAATTTTCACATGAATAAAAAAAAAGTATTGAAACAATAAAATATTGTGTGTAAATTTTAGATAGCTCGATATACTTATTCTATTATGTTATGCAGTCTACAGGTAATCATTACAGGTAATTACTGTAGTAATAGATAATTCTTGTACATTTTTTCTATATGTTCAGGGTATAGACGTAAATCCGTGCAGTATTAGTGTTATTTGTATCGCCCATGAAAATATATCTTTCTTTTTATTGGAATGAAGTTCCTTACCGTGCGTTGCGAAAGAGACCAGACTGAAGATGTCACGACACTTTTTGCTATAGCATAGTAACCCGCGCGAAGTCCGCATGTTTCCGGGTGTGTGTGTGTGTGTGTGTGTGCCTCTCTCTCTCTCTCTCTCTTTCTGTCTCTCTCTCTCTCTCTCTCTCTCATAGAGAGCAAACCACCCAAAAATCGCATCCGCATTACTTTGCCGTTGCGTTGCCCTCCTGTTTTTCTCCCCTTTAAGCGGCCAATTTTCGCCACGCGCGTTTCGAGCTAAATGTTGTTCTTATTGAATTATAATTAATATATTAATTAACAGAACAAATTGTGAAGCGCAACGTAAAGTGTCCTTTACGTTGCGCAGTCGGGTAACAAGAGAATGACGACGCATTTCCTTAAAATAGAATATAAAATCACAACGATTAAAAGTTTCACTTGGACGCAATATTTACTGAGGTTTAGAATCCACTTAAAACATTTAGCTGCGAGTTACAAAGCACCCTTAATAAGTACACCCCGTCTCGGCCGGGGGTGGTTTGGCACATTTCAGAGGGTGTGTCGACAGGAGTATGAATTTTATGCATCGACTGCTCTGTTTCCGGATCAGTGAGGGATCATTTTATATCATGATGTCGATAAATGAAACGTTTCAGTTTTAATGTGTAGATTTTTAGGAAAGTGAAAAATATTCTGAGTACGCGACAGCCACATGCTACATAGCACAGGAGTGTTCTTTCCTACCTCGTAGCAGCTATTTCGCGCTACAAGTGTGTGCTACTACCCACAGTTCTCTGTTACTTGATAGTTGTAAGTTTTCATTTCGATCGGCTTCGATCGACAATATATTCTATGTTTTTGTTAATATGCCTTTCGTTCGATAACTAACTAACTACTAACTAAACAAGTAAAGCCGTCGGTCTGCGCCTCCTTCTTCTCCGTTCATGTCAGGCTGCCATCCTATAGGGATAGGGGAATGGTGCAATAAAAAGTGTAGATACTTGTGCCTGCGCATACAGTCATGCACTATAATACTTATTTTCGACGTAGCTAGGTTAGGTAGGTATGTCTCTTTGGAAATGGTCTCCCTAGATGAACCTTCAGCCGGCATGACTGTTTTTGTTTCTATACTTAGACTTGTTAAACTACACAGGCACTAATAACACCTAAGTGAAAAGTGTTAATTTCTTGGTTATTAATTATATAAGAGGTTACGAATTATAGATCCCTTACTTCAGGTTAGATGGGAGTGCTCTCATATAGGTACGTACGTATGTACTAACTCCTAACATATACCTCTTAGGAAGTACTGATATTATTTTTTAATGTTTGATACTACCTGAGAAAAATGTCTTCTAAATCCTCTACCTTGTGTCAGATGAATGAGAATTATAATCGCCTACCTTGTGTCAGGTGAATGAGAATATAAACCACAACCATTAGTTATTTGCTAATTAAAATAATTTGATATGGAAATATTCCAGTTGTTTTTTTTTTTTTTTGTGTAATTAGAATGATAATGAAGACTGTTTTCTTCCACTTTTTGAATTGAGAACAACACTTAGGTAGCTAAATGTATTTTTATTTGAAGAGTTCTACATTGTATTTATAGCCAAAGATCGTCATATCCTTCCCGAATCATCAGATACAAATATCGATAAAATTCCCGATCTTACTCGCATCTCCCATCCCTAACGCCTGCTCATCTCCGTGGCGACATTAGCATAACAAATATGACATGGAAATAGATTTAGAGTGGCGCGGTTAGCGCAGCACGCTCGGCTGGCCGCGCGTCGGGATCTAGCAATTATATTAACATAGGAGATACATAGCGAGCACAACTAGTAAATAGACATAAACAAGCACGCAAGCGAGCTTACTCACACGCAAGCAAGCACACTTGCACGTAAGCACGCACATATTTATAGCGGCATAGTTAGCATTCTGAAACTCATCGGTTATATTAACATAACTGAAGATATCTAAGTAATCTTTACTGGGATGGTATGATTGTACGCCTAAATAGGTAAACGCATGTACAATAATAACGAATTAAACCAACGGCAGTGTTACTTATCATTTACTAGTAGAGAGGTAGCTATATGTAGTTTAATGACCGCCGCGCCGTGTCATCACAAGAATCCCTGATGCCTAACCTAAACTTACCTACAATTGATCAGTCAGATCACACTGGAATCATGGTAGGACAGACAGCAGGATAACAGTCAGAATAGTGGATAGGTGTAAAAACTTACATATCATAAACGGCTTGTGTACCTACTACTATAAGCCAACGTAGAGAGAGATATTATATGCGTGTGCCCTGGTTAAGCCTGGTATCATAAGCACCACACATCGGCTGTCGGCGCTCATCGACTGCCATACCACGGGTGCACTGTCAACTGTCCCACACACACAAGTACTAAGAAACGCGGCGTCATGCTTTAACCTTCAAGTGAGTAAATGCTGGCTATTTTGTGTGAATCCGTAATCGGCAGGTAATACTTGAATTGGGCACCAGTGCAGGAACTTCAAAAACCAGTTGTTTCTGTACAAGCACGCAAGCTCGTAAATTGTGATGCCGACTCCTGCCAGTCATCATAACGGGAGAGTGAGGGAACAGAGATGCCCCTCTGCTGATGGCCCATTGGGGTGAGATGAAAAATGCGGGCAAGGCATCGGCATTGAAATCATGCTGATGTTCGTAGGCGTCGCTAGTCGTAGCAGGGATGTCAGTCCCCCCATACTATAAAAAAATAAGATTGCACTTGTGTCTGCGCCGCACACATTTGGGCACGACGTGTCCTGCGTACGTCAGCGTTGCATGGACTCATTAACGGCCATTTTCAAAATTTTGTATGGAACGTACGGCAAAATCTGATCCCTAGCCAAAAGCATGGATAGACAATATGAGAGTAAAAATATCCGAAGATAGGAGGTAAAGTTTTATTGACTCACATTGGTGACACGCACCTGACGCCTCGAGAGGTACCTCGAGCCTGTGGACGAGCGCCCACTTTGCTTTCGCCCAATCTATGCCTCGGCGCAGTTGGCCAGCCTTTATAGAGGTGGTAACCTTATCCCACACGCTACCCGCAAGACTAATGCTCCTTTGCTCCTTGTTCACAAGTTTTTCTTGTCGTGAAAACCAAGCGCTAATTCACGAGAGAATGTGAGGTTGCCAGCGTAGTATGGATGACGGTGGGAGCTTGTTGAAGGTCAGTCATCAGATGTGTCGTATTTAGTACTTGCCATAGGGGATAAACGAATGATCAGAATCATTTGCTGACTACTGGCGTCCATTAACATCCGCATGTGCAGATGGGTTGTCCTCCTACACCCACTCCCCCCACTGGGTCATCATAAACCGCTTAAAATGCAACAGCATTGCAATCGTGCCAGCCAAATTCCATTGCAATGTAGCATGGCATTACCTCTTGCTAATATAACGGCACATAACTCATCTTCATCTGTTTGCAACTGTATATCGTTAACTCTATCGGTTCTCCGCCGAAGGGCCAGTCGCTAAATCACACACAAACAAAATCCCATTTAAATCAGTGAACCGAGCGAACTATTGTGTATTATGTGGATAACAATTAAAAAGCCTATCGCGCCCCCAAAGTCACATCGTAAACTGCGCAGCCACGCCTCCAGGGATTTGACACCCCTTTGTTATATTGTAATGTGTCTGTGGGGTCCATCGTCTGCGTCATAACCGGCAGTTTGGTTACAAGATTGCAGGATTTTAGTTGAACTTCGATTGTCCCAGCAAACTTACCATCGCTAATGTTCAGTACGTAATCCTTAGCGGAGGTCGTCCTGAATTGCGTTTAGCAAGAGACAGAACCGTGGTGTATTGCAGTCGGATTGTGGTGGCGCGACTGGGGAACTGTCTCTCGCTCACATGATGCCGCCGTAAAGTCACAGATATGCTGTCGCTATTTGTGTGGTTTCTCCGGTTGCCAATTGTACGGAGGAAGAAACTAGGACAACGCATCTGCATAACAACTATGCAGATGTTTACGTGCGTCAGTAGTCAGCAAAAGGCTCGGAGGCCGGCTGTGCATTTACCCCCATATACTACATGTCAAGATGATGGGATCAATATCTTCCCTCTTGAATTTAGCCAGGTAATAGTATCGAGGGACTACGTGTAGGTATAACTTGCCCTGAGAGGGCATAGCCGTGTGCGCGTCACGGAATAGGTACACCTAACTGGTATGGAGGCTTCTAAGAACGTTTTATGATTATGCTTGTATGAGCATGTGAAATATTGGCTACTGAAAGTGGTAAAAATGTGCCGCCGACTCTCCCTAAGCAGATTTTTTTATAGTATAAGAAGGCAAACGAGGAATCGATTGACCTTCACATAATTGTAAATGCGTTGTCATCCTTCCCCTACACGAATTGCCATCGTGAAATGAGACCGCATGCATATGTGACTAGTTGGGTTTTTTTATTCGTAGAACTCCAGACCTTAACACAGTATTTTCATTCGGCAATTAATTAAAACGAGCCCTCGTCTGCAGTGCATTTGCAAGCGCGTATTGAATAGGTGTCACCGGGCCCCGCCCCCAGATTAGCGCAGCCCGAGCCCTGTAATTGCACATCTGCCAGCCCGTTCATGCATCTCATACGTCCCATACCACACATACAACCCAATGCCTTCTAACAAATCGTGGCTGAAATGGCACTCACTTGCTGCTCACAGTTAGGTCCACAAAAGCTGAAAACATCAGAATTGCAAATTAATACTTACGAGAAAAACTCGAGTATAACTCCTTAAGAAAAGGTTCGAGACGCGCGGTATAATAATAATACTACAAGTTCTTGCCATATTCGCGCATTGGAGGGGAGGCGGGAAGGAGGGCAACGCATCTGCATGACAATAATGTGGATGTCTATGGGTATCGGTAGTCGTAAAATGGTCCGATTGCACGATTGCACGATTGCTCCTAAAAAGCGTGTCTGTGTACACGCTTTCGAAGTTATACTTCTTCGGTGTTGTGTGGTTGTGTTACTTTATCTTTCGCATTATTCTACGTTTGTAGATAAAACGACACTAACAAAAAAAGCTGTGCGCGCGCGTTGTAACAAGTCTTCTGCTCTAACAAGTCATGGGTGAAGGAGAGTAACGCTGCGTACGCATATTACGTAAATGTGCGTCGGTGCTGTATGCATATTACGTAAATGTGCGTCGGTGCTGTATGCATATTACGTAAATGTGCGTCGGTGCTGTATGCTATAATATAAATGTGCGTCGGTGCTGTATGCTATAATATAAATGTGCGTCGGTGCTGTATGCTATAATATAAATGTGCGTCGGTGCTGTATGCATATTACGTAAATGTGCGTCGGTGCTGTATGCTATAATATAAATGTGCGTCGGTGCTGTATGCTATAATATAAATGTGCGTCGGTGCTGTATGCTATAATAAAACAGTCCGATCATACAGTCCTGGTCTCCCCCTGACCTGTGTCCTTCCACATTCCCTTTTTATTTGAAGGTATCTGTTCTCACTGTTGAATGAAATAAAGATAACGTAAATAAACGTAGATATACTGATGGTAGATATACTTGTAGATGCAACATATACTTCTATCTATAATGGAATCTGAGATGAGAGGTGAGAAACCTTAAGAGCTTCCCTATTTCTACATTAGTAAACAATGTTTTCGTTGAATTTTTTATGCCTACATTCCTAACATTTCGCTTTCGTTATGACATTCAGTAGCTCCTAGTTTCTATTTATCCTACTAAATACCAAGTGACACTCACCCTACTGATCCAAAACACTATTGAATCGGCTATTTTTCATTACGTTGATCCGGATGTCAAAAGGCAAACGCAGCGTTCATGCTCATGACAGTAATATGACAACACGCAAATATACTTCCCTTTTTATTTACGAACCTTAATCCAAAAACATAAAGCTATATTTCGAATAACATTTTATTTTATTTCCACATTCCAATTGTGGAAAAAATTCAATAGAAAATAGACTTTAACTTGAAGTTTGGAGAATATATTTACGCTTGGTAAGGTTTCGCAAACATTCGTAAAATTTGTGATCTTGTAAGACTTGTTAAAGGAATGTAGTCTCTATATTATGTGTTTATTGTGCACAGTTGCTTACACAAAATATCTGTCGTGTTTGGAATGTCGATCTAAAAGATTTTATGATCCGTCCCGCCCACTGCAAATAAAAGTAGGGTGAATATAAATATGATTTCTAATGGAGTAAGAATTTACGTGCAACTGTTGTAATGAATTCTGTCTTAACCTTCAGCTTATTTACACCCAACTATACTGGATCTGGCTAAACACAGGGCTTAAAATGATTGTTGATCGTTTACTCTAACTAACGCTTAAAACTTTAGATTCACTTACAGCAAGCCATTTGTGCGGGACATATTTTAGTGCATAGTGTGTGGACTAGTGCACTCCCTGTTCCGTCATTGTCCTATTCCGATGGGACGGCAATCCGACACGACCAGAGAGAAATAAACTTAACGGGCTCTCCGAGGCACGGGCTTGTAACTCCGCCAACGTCCCGAGTCTGTAAATTATCAGACTGATCGAATATTATTAGAAATGGAAAAATCAAATAACACTTTGGTCCCACCCAGGACTCGAACCCTGGGCCTCACGACTGTGGTAGAAAAATTATGACTACTAAAGCACAAGGAAGTAACAGTAGCAATGTCAGGTATATTATGTCGCCGCAAGATTCCACTGTCCTAGGAGTAGTAGGCACCTACCAAATGCGTAGTGCTGCTGCTCGACTAAATATTTTATCTCAGTAACAACCATTTATTAATATTATGTACGTAAACCGGCCCCTAAGAGCAAGTACTAGTTCCCTCAGCTTCTTTTAAGCTCCGGTCAGTAGCACTTGCTACAATTGCTACTTTGTTAATCCCGCACTGTTACGAGTGTATTATGAAAACCTACCATTGTTGCACTGTAGAAATCGTTCTGGAAAGATGAGAAGATTTAAAATAGCTCTCAATCTCTACGGTTGGGCGATACGAGGTTCATTGGGATGGTTACACAACTGCATCGCCGCTGCGTGGACTTTACACTATAGGTACTTATATTTTTGGTCTGTCCGGCTCTCCTTTTTATCCCTCTGTAAACAGAACGAATTCCCAGGCCGGTTTGATAATTTTTTTAGCAAAGGACAATCAAACACTAAAATCACACAATTAAATAATAAATTTATTGTAATATCATAATTTATAAATCTATACTATCGACGACATCTTAAATAAACCTTATTTACAAAACTTAATATCTAGCTTGGTCGGCCATTTTGGTTTGTGAAATGCCTTAAATTGACAGCTTGACTAATGTTAGCCAACCTTGACATGCTGGCGTCATAAGTAGTGTTGCGATTTAAAGAGTTTAAAACTAACGATTCGTTACGGTTTTCGGTATTCAATTTTGTCGCGCTCAAAAACGCGCTGGTTTGAGATGGCAGTAAGCTACCTGGTATTGGTTGAGTTCTATCTAATCTGAATTGTAGGTTTTGCTTTTCCATCTGATGGTGCTGGGTTCTAACTGCGAATCGGTTGACATGAACTGGTATTGGGACGACAATTTTCGTCCCGGAACCGTTTTTTCCGGAGTGACTACCTGAAGCAAGTCCCGCTTTCACTCGTTTCCATTTTGCTCTGCGATTTTGGAACCAAATTTTCACCTGAAACAAGGTTTACTTTGTAAATAAAGAGCAATAGACGTTGCATGGCGATAATTTGAACTATAAGTATTTTCAGTGTACCTACAACTTGCATTCTTATTATATCGATTAATACGGATAGACAATAACTACCTAGGCCTTAACTTTTACTAATTATGGGGTACATTGGTTTATAAGAGTAGTCGATATTACGCCGCAAAAGTAGGCATTTTCTAATCTCAACGTTAACCTAGCTTTTTATAGATCTTTAGGTATATCTACGTTTAGTGTGGAAACTATTGATGTGAATTCTTAAACAGAAGTTAAACAAAGCATTTAGGGGATGCTAATTAACAAAGCATTTAGTGACAATGCTTTAGCCTGGCAGAGACCCACAGGAGTAGTAAAATGATCGGATCCACTGATGTGGTGATAGCTTTGCGTCTACAATGTGGTCGTCAGGTAATGCTGTCTGATGCAACTGTAATGTTTCATGGATTTTTGTGAGAGTGCGGAGTAGATATTTTCTGGTAGTCCATCACGCCAAAAATTACATATACCAAAATCCATTTGTATCGCCTATGTTCCGATATCTCTGGGATGGACGGCGCATATGTATCACCTCTGTTCAGATGTATATGGGCATCTATAATAATCACTAAAGTTCTCAGACTACTCATTTGCTCTTAAACTAATATAGAACTTACTTGAACTTCACTCAATTTAAGCGCTGAGGCGATCTGTGATCTCTCCGTGAGGCTGAGATACTTCTTGGCATGGAACTCTCTCTCTAGCTCCAATAGTTGTTCAGAAGTGAACGCTGTTCTCCGTCGCCTCGCCTTGTTCTCCCTCGGGGTGTCTGTACCATCTTCTTGATCCACTTCTGAGTCATTGCCTGCAGGAATGAGAAGAGAATAAATAGGCATGAACAAATCTAATAAAGGTGCGTTGGAAATCCAGATTTTTTTTTATTACAATCCAGATAATACGAATTGTAACAAATCAGAGTTGTATTATTTTATTAAATCGAATATATTGATATGACAAATGCTTAGTGGCCACCTCTTAATGATTACAGTGATATTATATGTTTTATTACTTTGTAGTGTTACCACTTTACAGTCCAAATTATTGTGATCGATAAAAATCTTTCTTCCTTTTTCCTTCCAATACTGCAAAATATGTAGGGTCAAACTAAACTAACTGATTAATTTTGCCAAGAATGAATAAAAATCATTTAAATGAAAAAAAAAATAACACACCTACATTAATGCTTAATAAAATGTTATGTACTTAGGACGTGTCTACGCCTGTATCTATTGTTTGCATTTCAAAGTAAGGTAATGCACAATACCATAATAATATGTTTATTTCAGCGAAACATAATAAAATAATACTCATTTTCCTACTTATTACAAAAATCACGTCAATGTCACAATAAGTTACGATCGCAATGATGTGAGAAAATCCGGTTTTTTTTTTCGTTTTTTATGTCCGTCCACATTACCAGCTACAGGCGTAAGGCGGACCGCTGACGTCGGGAAATTTTTCCATCGTTTTTTATCGTCCGCCTGATTACTTTAGGGGCTACGAGGGGTCACGCCTGACAGTGGCCATTTTATCAATCATTAAGGTTCGACTTTTTAATTTAGATTCAAATATTTCAATCTTTTCTTTGGAACACCATGCAATTAACGTGTAGGTTCTTATAACGTAATGTGTATATCTATCTACCAATTAATAATCATATAATGGAAGAAGTGAGCACGTTAAGCCGTCGGTCCCACGCCTGATTTCTCTCCGGTCATGCCGTATTCCCGTTCCATTGGAACAGGAGAATGAGGCAGTAGAGTGCATTTGTGCCTGCGCATATACTTGTGCTCCTATACATAAGTCCTGCGAAATTGGCTAGTATCTATAGACATGGACGCCGAGGTCGACATTCGTCTTAGAAAAAGTGTGTGTGTGTCCGTGTGTGTGTGTGTGTGTGTATGTGTTGTGTGTGTGTGTGTGTGTGTGTGTGTGTAAGTAATTATGTACAAGCTGTAGAAGTTATACTTCTTTGATATAAATCTTTTAAAAAATTGTATCTTTCACCTAATTCTAGGTTTGCAGATAAAATGGTGCCAACAAACGAAGTAAGAAAGTGAAAAGTAAATGGACAAATGAAATACTACAGCCACTTAGTGGGCAATCTATAAAACTTGCAATTTGTTTTTATAGCAAAAGGGGGCAAACGAGAAATAACAAGATGTTTTCTATTTCGTAGTGAATATATTGTTTATCTATGAATATAATACTCTTTCCGTTACTGAGTAACTGATTGACTGGCTGACAGATAATGCACAGCCCAAACTACTGTACATAGAAACTGTTTCTTCTGGTTATATTGCACACTATCAGCCAATATACCTACAAAATAATATATCAGGGTCAGGGTCACATCTACATAATGGCAGAGAATTATTATACACTACACACTAACGTCAGCCAACCACAACTCCTCCATCACTATTAATGACGACATCCTTTTTTCTTCTTTATGGTATAAGGAGACAAAAGAGCAATGGAAGCCTTTTGGTACCGACGTACTCCCTTCTTCCCTCATATCCCTCAGAACATCAAAACGCGACAGCGTAGCTTTTACATTGGAGCGGCATCATGTTAACAAAATATTAAGGAACTTTCTCGTTCGCGCCATCCCGATTCAGCTTCAATGCAGGATTGCACTAATATTGTATATAATTAGTAAATTTAATTGTCGATATGATAATAGATAATTTTTTTTTTACAGATTAATAAGAGTTGGCTTCGCGGGTTCTACTAAGGACAAGGCTAAAGTTGGACCGGATCTACATTTTAATTAATAGTTTTTAATATGTATTTAAGTAAAAGCATTTTCATTCATTTCATTAAATTTAAAACCTTGCTCTATGGTTCCGATGTCAGAAAGTAGTCATTAAAAGTCCATCCTTACTAAAACAGTGCCGAATCCAACAGTTGGGGCGGAAGACTCTAGGTCTCCAGAATGACTACCCAATATTTTTCTGCTTATATGGTTTGATTTCATTTTTCTGTTTACACGGACATAATAACATTCTTTAATATTCGTCAATAAAATAATTGTGCAATTTCCTTGAAAAAACCACCATAAAAGATCCCTTCAGCAAATAAATACATTTTAATCTTATTACATCGTCGAACACCATTGACAGTTATCGAATGCGCCAAATGAATTGTAAAGAATTATAAATGCGTTCCACAATAAACATTTTGACTTTAATACCTATGAAATAGAGTCCATGGAATCCTAAAACGCAAGCAAATTTAAATTTGTAAGCGTATAAAGTTCCCGCCGTTGCACGATCTGAATTTGTTATTCGAATTCGTATCGCGTTGAAGTCAGCGGCGAGTTAAATCACTCGAACACAATCACGTGAACTTTAATATGCAGTTTTAATCGAATCGCATGTTTATCGGTAAATTTCGATAAATGGACGTCACTGGTCATGGCGGTCACGTTTCGAATCGGTTTAAATTTTCACACTGCGCGGGAAATTGCAGCATAAATGTTTCTTAATATATTTGTGCTCGCATAACGTTCGCATGTTGAAGTGAAATATTTATTTATAAGGTGTCTATAATCTAAATGACAGGACATTCTTCAAATACAAAAGAGACTGATTTAATTTTTACCATTCAATTTAAACCAGGAGCTAAAGTTGTCAAAGACCATCTATTTACCCTAAATTCGTAAGTATGTACGTGGTACCTAACACAAACATTATTTTTCGTCGGTCTGTCCTATTTAGGGTTCCGTTCCTCAAGAGGTAAAAAGGTAAAGCGGAGTCGGTTGTGTGCCCGTCCGTCTGTATTCTGTCAAGGCCTTTTTCTCCAGGAGTCGTGGAACGAACATTAAGGAATATGGTTAATTTATTCTTAGGTAAAATTGTGAAATCATCATAAAACACACCGACTGTAGAACTTTGGCGGTATTTGTGAAGTTTGAAGGGCAGCCCTTTCAGAACTTTTGCTCTCTTATATTTGGCAAACTAAAAAATCTGTAAAAAATTGTGCAAAAAACTAATAGGAAAAACCGACGTGTTGCAAAATCTGCGGTCTGTGAGCATGCTGAAGTTGGCCCCTGCCATTACTTTAGGTTTGATAAATCGCAAATCGTTACTACAGAACACCGATTCCTTCCAAGGATGATCCGTGAAGCTATATTATAATATAATATTTAAAAAAACATCCAAATTTCCATAGAGAATATGGCTGGGTTCTTCCTTCTCCTTGGGACACAGTGTTAAACATAATCAAATCAAAAACTAAACATAGCACCTCAATTCAGCAAGATGTAATAAGTACTGTTTGCCGTAATCGGAACAAAAAAAATAATTACAATTCTTCGGGTACTTTTAAAAATTTGTGACACCGGGACATCGGTCATCTCAGTCAACCAGTGAGCATGGTGGATTGAAAGCTTCTGAAACGTCGGGCTGGATAGATAATTAAATAAACTGCCATAAAATCCTTAAAAGGAGTTTTATTGTAACAGAGTAAATTAATTATAAATAATAATTCTCAATGGATAACAAAGTAACGTACGAAACGTACTAAAAAGTGTGTGAGAACCTAAGTATGTACACGCTATAGAAGTTACACTTCTTGGCGTAACGAGATGAAAATCTTTTTTAAAGTTACTTCTTTGACCTTATTTTACATTTGTAGAAAAAGCTACACTAACAATAGAAAAAAGTATTTAATACATTGAAAGTTTTATTCAGAAACTCTTGAATAAATATATGTTTTGAATACAGTTGTAAGTTAGTACAACATACGTAGGTACGTATGTTTGCGTGAGAACTTACAGTACAAGTATACAACGATGTTCACTTTTTGAAAAACTAATATGTTGACCATAGCTAACTTGAGGGTGTCGGCTTTTCGTGACGCAGTGAGCGCATCGTAAAAATTTGCTCATAATTTTTCCCCAGCACGCCAAAATGAGTATAACTCCAAAAGAATTTAGAAAATGGACCTACAATTGACGACAACGTAAGATACATGTAAAACAGTATTCACGTCGAATTGTAGACTTCCTCCTTTTTTGAAGTTGTTAAATGTGAATGCAAGCACCCGCAAATACAAGTTTGTTAATTTTTATACGTTGTCGCCTTACCTGCACAAATGGGGTAATCCAGATATCTCCATCCTTATATTATACCTGCCATGCATCCTCCGTATTCCTATGACTCTTTTCATACAGACACGTCGGATGCGAAGACTCTTGTCGCCACCCACGGTTATATAATTATATTTGTATGTAGTTGTCAGGCGAGATCGGGATTCACACAAGAGACAACCCATCTGTTCCTTTCAGATATCTATGGTATTTAATAGCACGTAAACGTAAAAAAAGGTGCGTTTTATAAAGTAATAATGAAACCTCTTTAAAAAAAGTGATAATAATTTAAATAATCACTAGTACTTGTAGCAGCCATCTGTCTCACATAAAATTATATTTAAATCAAATACTTTGACATACTTCACTGATCTGAAGTATGTATTATAAAATATATTTAATTAATAGACTGTCTGGTGTTCGGTTGTCACACCAACCTACGCACCTCCAGGTTCTACAGGGCGCAATCATCATCAGCCCGAGCTACGTGTGATAATAATCCCAATAAATGTATCGGAAGAGGCAGGCCCATAGCATGACCAGCGAGGAGCCCCGATTTAACGCCGATGGATTGTTGTGTGTACATTCAAAGATAAGTGGTAAAAATTTATTTAAGAAAAATAATGAGAACTTGCATAAGAAATGCTGGGGGTCTTTTGGAACATGAATTATATATTTTTTTTAATTTCTTGTTTTATTAAAGCTTTCGAGCACTTTTTACCTAAACCCTAAGCCTACCCTTCTTACTTTAATTGCTATTTTGGTCAATGTTTTGTGTTAATAATAACTTAGTCGCAAGTGTTATACCTTTATGCATAGCTAAAGAAATGCAAATGTTTTAAAACAACGTGCAGAGTGAGCACCATACATTTTTTTTTCAAATAAAACCTCCTTAAAGTTAATAACGCTTAGTGAAAATTCTTAAACTATGTCGAGGTCTCTTTTTAAAACTATTAAAGTTATGTTAGGTTTTTGAAGATCATTCATGGACTGGCATATCTTCTAAACTCTTTTTCTTGAACCTGATGCTTCAAGCGGAAGATCGGCGCTGACAGCACAGCCAGCAATGTCGAGCTTGAGACCATTTCTGCAACGTCCACTTAACTTTAGAAATGTTTATCTTTGTTTTTTTTATGTACTGTGTATATATGTAGATTTTTGCAGAATAAATGATTATTTATTATTATTATTTATTAAATAGTCACGTTGAGAAAACACACTAGATGCTCCTATCACAAAGAAACGTTACAAGTTGAAAATATGGGGATTTTTATAAAAATTTTAAAGGTTAAATATCTCCACAGGGGTTAAGTTTTGGACACCATATGATATGATCAAATTCATCAGAAATGACCTGAAAAATAACGTCCTTTAAAATTCAGTACTACTTTTCATGTAACTCTGTATATTTTGAGAACATCGATTACACAGAGAGTAAGCTTTTGGGTACTTTGTTTTACAACAAATGGAAATTGTATAAAAATAGTATTTTGATTCCTCAAGTCAACTGAATAAGAAGGGTAATGTGTTTTGAGATCGGTGCAATTGGACAATTTTTGGATCCAAACAAATTATTTATTATAACGTAAAAAAGTAGTTTTTTAAATCAACGTTACGGTCAATGTCCAGGCATGCCCGCAGGTACAGTTGGTGCTTGCTAGAGGATTGTACATGAAAAGCGCGAGGGTTTTATAGAACAAACTGACAAACAAACACATCTGCGATACCGACACCCATAAGCATTGACAAAGAAGTTTGTGCACACGTAGCGCCGCGTACCACGGTCACCATCACTCCTCAATTCCATCACCAGTCTCTCACACGCCTCGCGAAACGCGACACCATATCTATGATATCACGCCAGTCGCCAGTGGTGCAGATTCGGCTGCAGTGAAACAAAACGGCGACAGGAAGTTCAATTGACCACAGTTACCATTTTATCGGATGTACATGCCTTTGTGGCTTTATCTTCTCTATTCCGATAGTACGTTTAGTACCTACCTAAGGTAGGTTGGGGTAAATGCAGCAGCATTTCGGACTAATTTGAGCACGATTGAAGATGTATCCCTCGATCACATGATATCATCCAAAGCCAGCTATGCTGTCGAGTCTCGCGCGAGTTGTTCTACCGACACCAATCGACATCAGTATAATTATGCGGATGTTAATGGGCGTAGGTAGTCGTTCGTTTTTCGTCTTATACAATAAATTACCGGCCAAGAGCGAGTCGGACTGAAGAGTTCCGTACCAGCAAACAGAAAAATCCCACACATCTCTTAAACATCCAGTTCGATTTTTTTCGATTGAAGTACTTATTGAGTTCTGTAAACCCATATTTACACACAACAATTTTCGTCCTAACAGTTCAAAAGTAAAAAGTGGAGTGCCATAGTTTTTGTCACTTTAGTCACAAAGCATTAGCATAATTACCAAAAGATTAGAAAAATTAGAAACCTCCAGCTCATGTTAGAAAGTCCTAAGACTATGTACTCATAAAGCTTTTTTGCCATTTGGATACGGACCGTAAAAAAGGACGGTGATTCAACAGGACCGGAGATGTATCCGGTGCAAGGCCGTCGCTTTACAACCCAACGATTATAAGGCGAGTGCCGACCGCGGTCTGTGCTTTATAAGCTCTGCGAAGATTTCACGGTACCTACAGGTTAGGTATCGATAACAGACAAGTCTAGACGCGCATTAAGCGCTTAATTACTTACGTCTCTACCATAAGATGATAACAGAGGGCCATTTGCTTTTGTACCTGATGCCTATCAAATTATGTTAGGATATCCTATCCCAATTATGTTAGCAAGATTGCCTCAAGATGACCTCCTTGTTATGGCCTACATTGACGTTCAATAACTACCTGCCTACACTATTGCTGGTTGAAGCCTTAAATCGAGTCAACAGAATTTGAAGACCTCCTTCATGGAATTTGGACTATCGGCTACGAATACTTTTTTTGTAGTAGTAAATTATATTGGTAAAAGTATAAACATTTTGCAATTAGAAAAAGTCTACCCACTGTCACTTTTTCATTGTTCCTAATTTGAAAAATAATCAGTGACAGCTGTCATTTTACACTGTCGTTTCCCGCCGAACAATAATTTTGTTGTGTCGTAGAAATGACAATTTCACGCTACAGATGCGTGCCCGTCCTATAGTAGCGTGATTTTTTTTCATTTGAAGGAGCCGCGACAAATTGGCTATTTAGCCTTATCAGATGTCGCATTGTGTCATTTATTGAAATGATTGCCGTAATTTTTTTTGTAATATGACATTGAAAATACTTGAACTATGAGAAGTAGCTGTTAATCTAAATTATGAAGATTACTTCAACATACCAGGGTCTACGGAAACGAGCCCGGGTTCGAATCCGTAAGTTGAGAGCTAAGATTTGTAGAAATAAAATAACGCGACTGTAGAGAGCTCTAATAATAATAAGTAAATCAAGTACACGGCTCTTTGCCGATTTGTATCGCGAATCGACCCCTCCCGTCAGAGACGGGGAGTGAGGAGGCCAGCCTCCTCAGATAAGCCAAACATTAAACGAGCTCAATTATACTTATCCACGACACCGCAACTAAAACGGCATCGTGCGCGTGCCGTCCCACAAGTGTGGGGAGGGGGACCGCTTCCCCCTTTTCGGTCCCAATTATAATCACCATAGGGTAACGCCCACAATATAATTCCGGTTCATCTCTTCCCATCTGCGGGAAAAGACAGGGGTCTGTCCCCCTATCGTCTCCCTAAACCTGAAGACACAAAAGTCTTCGTAGTCATTCGAACTGTAAAGGCTGGATAAGCGCCACCAATCGGTAGTAGGTCCCTCCGAAAAAAAAAACCATCAGATAATCACTAATGATTTTGCTACTTAGAAGGTCCCCTGGGTGGTATGCGACACGAAATCGGATACGATCAGATGGCCATTACCTCGACATACGTCACGTCAGCATAGCCTTAGCATAGGGACTAATCCCGATACGATTTTTTGCCTAACTCAAATGACATCGCCGCACCTATTACCATATATACCACATTAGATAGGTTATCACGATTTCGCGCACGACCTCTGCCCGACGTCAGAGTGACGGGTCCCTCGGTCAGGATTTTACTACCTTCCGAGTTATAGTAATGTTCCGAATGGGAGGAGCCTGCCAACGCAAGAGCGTAACAAGACATATCTGTCGTTTGATGCTACGTACACCTACAATAATTTGAGCTTCATGACAACTATGGAAGCCCATAGACATACGCATAATTGACATGCATATGCTTTGTTCACCTTTCCTACTTCCATATTTTGAGCCACCATCTTTTGAGCCAAGCCGCATAAACCGTGAAAGCATAGCATATTACGGCGAGGCCATCATCTGAGCGAGAGTTGCACCCTGCCTCCTACTAAGATACGTACATATATATCCTGGGATATCTTGATTAACATACTAAAAGTCCCAGTGGGCGGAGGGTGAGCTCTCAAGGGGAGAAGGGGTGAAACGCATCACGACTATAATTTTTATTTTAACAAAGGCCTTGCCGTGCCTTGAGTTTGATACTTACTCGTGCCTTGCGTAGAGAGGACAGTTCGCTGAGCGACTTCTAGCGCATCTATCACGGGACAGACTAGATGCACATAAATCCCGCGAGATAAAACTCTTTGAGCATCTCGGAATCACTCATGATCTCTCACCTTCAAAGTGCACATAACCAGAATCAGTAATAAAGCGCGGTATGTATAAGATTGAACCTATTATCGCTACACGCTAACAGTAAGATGTCTCGCAGAGACAAGCTCACACTCTACAAAGCTCTATTGTATTCACCCGATACTGTCATATTCCATCGTAGTATTCGCTTACGCTACACTCTCACATATAGAGACTATGCAAAAAGAGCAAAATCACTTCTTGCGAATGGCCACCTGCTCTCCGTGGTACATACGTAACCTTTTATGATAAGATTTTAAGATTAAGGATTCAAAGAAATATCAACTCTGTGTTTAGATCAGGTGATTCGTCATCCCAATTCTCTCGTTACAAAAGCATTGGGCTATGATCCAGACTGTGTTACAGTCACCGGACGTCATACCGGACACTTTCTATCGGCCGATTCACGACTACTGCCAAACATCGTCAGCAAACACACTCTCAGACACCACACATTTGTGGTACGGACACGCGGATCCAGACATGCGTCAAGTCAGACAGCAGCACACACGTTCGACTACCAACACTTCGAACGCCATTTTCAGAGTAAATAAATAAATAAATAAAACTCTTTATCTTGTACCAATAACAATTATAAAAATTTTACTTAAGATAGTAACAGGCCCAAAACAACCAGAAAAAGACATCTAAACAGTATACATAAAGAAGGAAACATTTGGCACAACTGATAATATAGTGGAAACTAGAATAGTGACCTATTATATAAATTTAAATATACTATAATCATTAAACTATTTATAACATTTAAACAATAAATAATATTGGACTATCTATATGATACATACTTAAATACATACATACATTTATAATATATAAATCGCATAATAAAACGATTGCTACAAATGCAAAAAATGGCGAATTATGAGCCACCTAAGGAGAGGTTTTGTTCTCTGAGTCGCTCTTTGGAGACTGTGATCGACTGCGGGCTCTGCGCTACTACAGGCAAAGCGAGCCATAATCGGATGGCCGACACCGTATGGGAGTTATTGAAGGAATGTCGTTTTATGTACAGAAAAGAACAGAGTTAATTTGTTTGAACAACGAAGATTGGAGGTGTTAGCGCAGAGGTAAGATTTTTTTCTTTTATGTATGAAGGAGTAGAGGGATTGAAGAGCCCATTAATCAGAAGGTGGAGAATGTGGGAGCTTCGACGCATTCCGATGGGAAGCCATTGGAGTTTTTGGCGATATTCAGAGATATACTCGTATTTGCGAATCCCAAAAATGAACCGAAAATGTTTGTACATTTTGTAAGTGTTCTGATGGTACAGCGTTACGCTGGTATTACGCTCGCCCGGGTAATTTTTCACACGATTAGGTACCGGGTACCCTTGTAACAATTATGTTTTGAAACTTAAATATTGTATAAAAAAAGTATACCTGTCATCTTAGACTGAAAGGCTTAATGTGCTCTGTGTTGAAGAAATGTCACTCTTTTTCCTTTTGGCGATGGCGAGGATGTATTCATCCTATAGAATATATCTATTTGGCGATGGCAGACGCTATCTGCCTTCGCCAAATTATAATTAGATAGTTTTTCTCTTCCGCCGGGAACCGACATATTGAATATTTTTAAACTTTTTATTTAATTGTAACTGAGTTTATATCTTGCCTGATTTTAGTTGGCTCATGAAGCCAAGAGAATGGGAGTCTTATTGGTCGTGCGTTGCTTTTCAGAGCTCTACTCCTTTTAACTTTTTTTTTATTGCTTATTAAATTGAGATTTAATATGAAGATCTGATAGAACTAACTATATATTCTTCAAATATGGTATATGAGGATTGAAGAACAATCCGTCTGGGAGGAACAATTATATAATATATATTATATAATCGAATAACACAAATTGTAACACCCTGCCCCTCCCCCCCCTTTAAGGAGGGGGCAGCTCACGCGGGGCAGCTAAAATTGGCCTCTCATGGACTTATTATGTTGTACATGACTGTCTGTTAACAACTTGTTAATAAATGTTCCCCTGATTATGCTGCTTATGATACTCATGTTGAAGACGTGTAATTGTGTTTGTATGCAGGAGCTACGGCGTTCCGTAGACTTGGATGAAATTTGGCACAGACACAGAATACAATGTGGAATATCTTATACTTTATTTTTTATGATATTCCACATCGTCATCCTAATGGTTTGTCACTTAGATTACAATGTGGCACTACCTCCAACTCTATGACACTACATCCTCCTGTGCAAAGGAATTGGGCCGGCACGACCGGGCAGGTACCACTCGCTCACATGATACCGCCGTAAAGTGACATCTTCAGTGTCGCGTTTCGTGCATTTTGTGATTAGCCGGTGGCCCATTGGGGGGGAAGGAGGGCAGGACGTCGGCATAGTAATTATTTGGATGTTCATGGACGTCGGTAGCCGTAAAAAGGCTGCGATTGTTCGTTTGCCCCCCTATTCTATAAACAAAATATGGATGAAAAGTATTTGGGGCAGAATTTAGGCGTTATAAATTTAGTAGAGAGTTTAATTTATTTTATCTATTCTACTTTGCCTCGGTTTCTCCTAGATACTTAAATATTTATTAACGTTAGATAGGTGACAAGCTGTAAAAAAATATAGTTCTCTTACAAACCTTGAGTATCGTTTTCTGCTCCATCACTCTCCACTTCACTGCCAACACTCACTGGACTCTCTCTCTTCTCGTCCTCTCTACTATCATTCAGCTGCTGTGGTACACCGCCACCGAACACTCTTGACAGCCACGGCTCTGGGTAAGCCAGTAGAAATGGAAAATTTACATTTTGTTGCAAGAATGGCGCGTAATATCGCATTCTTTCAATGTTTGACCTCTCTTCGTCCTCCTCTGAGGTTCTAGAATGTTCCGAAACGTTATTTTCTATGTCGATCTCTGGCGACTTTCGCCCGCTCCCAATTAAAGATTCAATCGAAAAAGGTTTTGGTGTTCTACGCTTTTTCTGCATCTCTGTTTCGGGCTCCATTGCTCTGTCCTTTTTTTAATTTCGTTTCACAAAACACATTCACGAATTGAACACTGGCAATTAAGTTCTCAGAAAATAATAATAGAAAATGACTTCACGGACTTTTAAAAAGTTCAATTCATATTTGGAACGCGCAATACGTGCGTGCGCCGCGGCATCTTACTGTTGTACTCTCATATTTCGTTCGCCACCTGACACGCCCATACGGGGTGTAGACGAAACGTTATTTTATTTTATTAACGTCCAAACGGTGGCTCGAGGAACATAAGCTTTATTACTATGGCCATAAAACCGCTGTCATTATGAGACACTCCTATGCCATAAAGGATTTAACTCATTACGTGTTCTTCAAATTTTAACCTTAATGCATTGTGATGTAACTTAAAACTTATTAACAGCTATTTGTGTGGTTTTAAGATCCTTACAAAAGCTATCTACATATATAGAACCTTATAACATCTCGTTAAGGTTAGTTTTAAATTTATTAAATATCACATAGTACATTTCTGCTATAAGGCGTGGAAGATTAAGCGCACTTTTTGGTAATGTGTGAAAGAGTACGATGTTTATTTGGGTCGTACGAGTAAGTGAGACGGATATAGAGATATTTGTGGACGCAGGGAACAAGGATAATTGGTGATCAGAGTGTTTTGCTGGTGTCAGCACTTTATACGACAGATCGTTTTGTGCTGCGTTTGAATTTATGAAATCCTTCTTATGAGAGGAGAAATCCTAAAAAGAACAAAAGTTGTGTAGGTTTCTTGTGTAAAGCTTGTAGCTTTCTTATGTCTATGAGTTTATTTTTCAAAAGGTCTAACATGCAGCCCATAGATGCTTTAGGTTAAGTGCAACATTAACACATCTTGATAATATAGATACTGACTTAATATAGATAAGGTTATCTAAACCCTCAAGTGTCTTTTTTTAATAGGGTAAGGGGCAAACGAGAAGATAGTTGGTAACTACCGCCGCCCATAGAAATCCGCATGGTCGGCAGGCGCGTTGCCGTCCTTTAAGATAGGAGTGAGCTCTTTTCTTGAGGAACCCCATATTGGTTCGGAAATACCGACGGTGGCAGCTGGTTCCACATCGAAGTAGTGCGCGGTGGGAAACTGCACTTGAAATGCACAGTTGTAAACTTTTGGACATACTTAGAGTTATAGTAGAACATAGAGTTCCACCGTGATGTCCGAGAGTGGAATTCCGCTGCTGGTATTAATCCGAACAACTCCTCGGAACCATCCCCACTGTAGATGCGGTAGACGATGTAGATCGAGCCAACATCTCTTCGTAATGTCAAAGGATCGAGCTGCACGGAATCAACCTGTTTGGCAACGATTCGAGTCGCTCTACGTTGAATACAGTCAAACGGGGTAAGTGGATAGTTGGGGGCACCCGCCCGGAGGTGAGAGCACCCCATATGCGGTCGGACCTGCGCCTTGTATAATTGCAGCCGATGATATGTAGCCCAAGTTCGTCTAGGAACAACATGTAATAATATGTGTGTTTTCCTCCTTCCATCCTCACCTCCAATTGGTCACTGGAAACACATAAACCTGTCACTTAGCGGCGCTATCATGTGAGCTACACGTACCACGGTCGTACCTAATGAGGCTTATGGCGTCATATCTGACAAAAGTACTTATACCAAATACTCACACAGTATTTTACAAATGCCCCAACTGGCACTCTAAGCGCAGCACTAACTGAGCAGTCATTAGACACCAATTTAAACCCCCCTCCCACTACGCCGCTCCCTCCCCCGTCACTTAGCGACTACCCCCGCTAAATTGATTGTGGCTATTCCTTACACCGTCATTAAGGAGCGTTACTAGTTTGTACACATCATGTTATATGATTAGTTCTAGGAGCGTTTTATACCATAGAAGTTATGAGATCTCTTGTGGAGTAAACTTTCTAACTAGGCCCCTTCTCTACAAGCACTTATTCCATTAATCTTCCCGTGGCTGGCCTCTACCTATGCTTAATGCGTGATCTAGAACCTACCAAGAAGATGGCAATAACAAAATATGGCTAACGATTTGTAAATTATCAGAACCACTGATTCGGTGTCACGCACCTGCCCTGTGTTGTGAGTGAATAGCTCTTGAGTAGGAACTTTTCACTGGGAAACGAAATTGTTTTAATTGAAAGTAGAATAATAAAAAATACTTTTCGAACATTGGCAATTAAATCTACCATCGGTTTAATTCCAGTCCTGACTCGAGAAGAACCATCGAAACAAATTTCGTGGATGTATAGATGTATCACAGTCGGGTTGTATGAGTTATACTATATAAAGACTAGTCAATTTATAAAACAGGCTCGTTTTGTATGTCGGCGAGCCAACGATGAACCGGATAGACTACGGCTGAGTGAAATTCCGCCGGAAAGTGTTCGGGGTTATACCTACGTTATTCAATAAGGTTAGCCATATCGTTAAAAGTGGGTCAGTATCCGCATTTCTTTGACAGGTTCTAATTAGCAATTTTAATACTCATGACGTTGCTTGACCTGACAATAAAAAACCGTCGTATACAGAGAAATTAAAAACATATTCGGTTAGGTTCGAAGCTGCGCTCCCGCCTATGCCTTCGTGCTTAGGTTCTTACTTTTAATTCGTTTGTATCGATCCGATCACTATCACTGCCTAAAGTCAAGATATTCAATGAGATATAAAAGAACTCGCAATGACAATCCGGCTAATCGGGGGTCCGCTTAAAAACAAAACGGCGCTGTTTTTTCTAAATGGTTAGTATGGACTGGAGCTTGATAGGAAGTCTAATTTAAGTGTAATATGTAGGTAGGTATAGGCAATAGCCTGCTCTTGGTAGGTACCATAGATAGATATCCAACTGACTATCTTGTGAACTGTGCTTTATGATCATGGGTAGGTACCTACCTACCTACCTACCTGCTTACCTCTTTTTTCCCTTATAAGGTACATGTACAACTTTATAACATCACGGCCAACCATACCACGATTGAAAAATATCGTTGACATTTTGAAGATACGTTCCAGAAAATTCCGAACCGAATAGAAACTGTTAAATTAATGATCTATTGTTAGTACGGTTAGGATTCCGTTGGCGAATTCTGTGGGAACAGAGAACGAGACCGGACTTAAAATGGCCGCTCAGTCATCGTCTGATGTCCTTATTGGACTTGTAAAACAAACCCACCATCGTTCTATAGTCCAGTGGTGCCAAGTTTGAGATATATTAGACGACTACGATTCTGTAATAGCAGACAGACGCTACTTATTAACCGACTTAAGAAATGTAAAGTCGCGTATGAAAAAAGATATGAATTGCAAAATTGTGTGTAGGTAATACACAGCAGCGTAATGCTGTACCACGCTCGCGTCTCTTGTGTAGGCACCTTCCATTCGAGAATCATGTTCAAACTTAAAACGGAACTCCAAAAAAAAAATAAGCACTCCAATCTAGCTTGCGAACTAATCGAGCTGGGATAACCGGTGATGTGGGGATCTCTTCTATAGGCTGGCAGGTACCTACTACCTACCTAATACCAGTTTTCGATGTAACATTTCGTCCGAAGATTCTTGTAACGTTTCTACGACATCAGTAAACATCCGTACAACGTGGATGATAAAGCAACAGTCCTATTCCCCTTTTCCTCAATAAACCATCTAAATCTTCACAAACCGCACGAAACGCGACACCATAGCCATCATTTCATTATGCTGTCGCGTTTCGTAAGGTTTGTGGGTAGCCAGTGGTCCATTAAAAGAGAAGACGAAAGAGAAAGTAGGGCAACGCATTTTCGGGACAACAGACGTCGGTAGTTGTCACAAGGCTCCAATTTCCTGTTTGATATACTATAGACAAATATCGTCATGCATGAAATCATAAATGTATTAATTTTACAATTTAAAACAGTATTCCCAAGTCAAATAACACACGCCATTATGAACGGTTGATTAAATTTACAAATCGCATTAATAAACATTCATCTCAATTCCCATTCATTAGACATAATAGAATAAATTCATAACCAAACCCATATCCCCATAAACTTAAATATTAAAACAGTCTGTATATTGTGCGTCCCTCTCTAGTGGGAACGGAAGCGTACGTGCGAAGAAGACATGTATAGGAGTGCTGTTTCGTCATAATCGGTCGTTTGTAAGTAATGATGGCGGTCACGCCCCGCAATCAAGCGTCAGTCGTTCTATTGGCGGACGCTAGGGATGGCGTGTTGTTTTTTTTTCGTTGTGTCGATTCATTAGCGAGTAGTGATGGGTCCCTAGTGGACCTTAATTACTTTTGATTTCGTTATAATTCATTTTGGTTAACAATATTGCCCCTTTACTGCAATCCAGTTGATTTAGTCGGTACGCTCGGGGAGGTACTTCTCACTCACACGAATGCTTGATTTCCGTTGTGTGTTTTATGAGAGCCCAATGGGCCATTGAGGGTACTGGCTCAGAAGGGAAACATAATTATTCTTAGCTGAGAATATGTATTTGTTACCAATACGATAGGTACTTAGTCAAATGTGATTGGACTATATATTTGCTGAGGCCCACTATACTCAGGTACTTTCGAGGGGAAACGTGAAAATATTCTTAGGTAGGTACTTGTCAAGATGAAGCGTTAAATGTTTGTTTCGCTTGATTTATATAGAATAGGGTCAGCGGGGCTCTTTAGACGTCCGCGATGTAAGTGCGTTACGCGTGACTGAACCTACTAGACAACCGAACTCTTTTTGGCCGAACGAAATATTACATGATACATAGGTATAATATATATATTCATATTTGTAATATTTTCACAAACATAGTTCAAATCGATTTTCAGTAGCACCAACACCAATCTGTACGTTACATAAATACCTCTAACTACTAAATTATGAACAAATAAATTTGTCTACAGGCAAATGTTTTGCGGCTTTAAGCGTGTTAGTTGTACCTTTATTTAATTCTGGCGACGGTAGCCAGGAATGATTTGAGAATCTACTCGTATCTCATTTTAGGCATTACCTATACATATATCCTTTCTATAGCATGAATTTATGAAAAGTGTTCAACATCCAGTAAGGTGGTTTCATTTACAAATTACCTACCTACATATGTAGTGAACTGGTTTCGAGGCATTATGTCATTCTTTATTCTTATGCAACCTAAAAGTGAGTATGGCAACACAGTATATTTATCAGTGATTCAAATCATATCTAATACATTTCCGCCAGCCGCGTACGCGTAGCTGAGCCCTTTAACAAACAACTAGGAGTTTGTGGCTAATAGTTACTAATGTAATTATAGACACTAATACATAACTAAAGATTTTATACGTATTGTCAGTAGGTCAGTATACACCTACTTGTCGCAGAATGAGAAACCTTACTAATCATACAAAATGCTTTATGGCAACAATTTAAATGTTTATCATCATCAATTTAGGTAATTGTGGTGTGTGTGTAAATCAATGATTTAGAATCGTAAAGAATACTCGAAAGATTTATGTAATTCGATATTTCAATAAATGCGCATACATTTTCCATGTCATTTCATAATAACACCGAAATCGTATCCTTATGAATTACAAATTCAAGTCCACCCCAATCGTATCGAATTTGCCATCATGTCGCAACACTACTTCAGTGCACTTTATGCCTGTTAATACTAACTAAACTAACTGCGTAGAACTTTTCTGTACATGCAAACATAAACCATATGTAAAGTCAATAAGATTCAAGTCAAGGTATCACAGCTTCGTGATCGCATTATTACGATGGTGCAGTTTTGTATTACAAGTCCAATGGTTTTGTCATAATCGTAGATTAGGCAACTGTGTTTATATTGTATTAAGAATGAATGTCGCATGATCCCAAGATGATGGAATATATTTTACTCGTTGTGCACATGTCAAAATCCGCGCCTGTTTGGAAAGCGGAACGCGGTTTGACATTTGGACGTCAGAGGGGTGAAACATTTTTTCTATTTTATGAGTATCAGTGCAAAGCCGCGCTAGTCCTCAATCACTGCCAGAATTGCTACATGCTATTGTTACGGATTTAATTTCACATATTTATATATATATATATATATATATATATATATATACCTCCATTTACTTATTTTTCAAAGCTCTTACATCGAGTGAGCCTCTGCACTAATTTTAGAATCGTGTTTGTTCTTAAGGATTAAACTCCGGTTACTTGTCTGAGCCTACACAGAAGGTTTTTAATTTTTATCTCTAGAAAAGTTCAGTAGTTTCCTATATAAGGTAACATTTCCTGACGGATCTATAAAGACATCTAAAATTATTGGATAATCTAGCTGTAATTTGGTACGGCTTTTTTGACTAATTTTTACCTAAGAAAGGTTTATTAAAAATGTTATCTCTGAAGGAATAAAAAGGGTTATAAGCTTGTCTAAACGAATCAACGCGGTTTATACTGTATAATTTTGTAAACACTAAAATACAGTAATTTGTCGTAACTCACTGGCTGAAACAACTGTACCGATCAAACAGACATTTGGTACAGATAGTAAGTAGTTTGGTATAAGTACCTTTAATGTGTCATTGCATGGGTACGCTCAACAGATAGTAAGTAGTTCGGTATAAGTACCTTTAATGTGTCATTGCATGGGTACGCTCAGAAATATTTTTTGGAAATATAAAAAATAAATGTAATAATAAGACGGTGGAAATGTTGTGTTAAAGTAAATCATCGTTTTGAAAGTCAATTTTCCACTGAGCAACTGAAGGCCGTGGGGGTGATGCGAAACAGCGGCTACTGTTACTATTGAATATAGCAGTTAAATTGAAATATATATTACAACTGTGAGCTCGTTTATAATCTGCGGTAATAATTTTCTGTGCAGACAGCGGAAGGGGCGTGGTTTCCGGCCACATTCCGTTTTGCTCGTCGAGCCTAATGTGACCACAGTATATTGACAAATTGCTAAAACTATTTTGCTTGTGTAGTACGTACATGCGTTAACATATTGACATCAAAGATCTATTTTTTGTTGATGCGACGTCTGTATAGCATTAGAGTAATGTTCTATAAAATCTATTTCATTTCGCTTTTTTCCCAGAACACAGAACTTAATTCATTTTCAATCCTACTAATGTATGTAATCCTACTAATCCTAGTTATGTAAAATTATGTATGTTTGTTGTATTTAAAATTAAACAAAAGATTTGCACCTGTGTAAACACAGGCACAGACATGCGCCTGCGACGAGCCATCTGTACAGATAGTTGTGGGTTGCTTCTCGTGGATGGTGAGCGATGAGCGTGGTCAGATCTAGGCGCTGGCTTCTCGTAGATGGTGAGCGATGAGCGTGGTCAGATCTAGGCGCTGGCTTCTCGTAGATAGTGAGCGATGAGCGTGGTCAGATCTAAGTGGTAGCGGCATAAGATGCTACCTAGTATGTCTTTGTCCCGATAGAGTTTTCTGAAGTTATACGTCTTCTGACGCGTTGGGGGCAAATGATCGGGGTAAATTCTTACGCGCACTCCGCCATGAAAAACCGACCCTGTGAAGTTAGCCGTAATCAACATTTTAGGGTTCTAAAAAGTTACTAACATGTTATAATGAAGCTTGCAAATACAAAGAAAGTTTCAACACGTGTTTTCTATTGTTAGTGTCCTTTTTTAAGGCAAAAGATAAAAAATCTTTTAAACAGTATTTTTAAAAAAGATTATCTTATTACGCCAAAGGAGCATAACTTCTAACGCGTGTACACAAGTACACAAACTTTTTATGTATTTCTTTATTTTACTTATTTTTCGAAGTGAAAACTTTTGGACAGTGAAAAATATTGTGTATTGCCGTCCTTAATTCCCTTTTGCCCCGCAATGGAATATAACAACGCTGTAAATGAGCGCGAGGTATTTACCTCCCCGGTTGTTATTTCAGCTACAATGTAGCGTGCCACTACCAATACGCAAGCCACCACTGACACTATCTTTATTGAAAATCACAAAACTTTTCGTCGCTTTTCATAAATTGAGCAGACTATATCTCTTACATAAACAAAATATTGTTTGAAATTACACGTTCAAAAACTTCAATTGACAAAGTATACAGGGGTTAGAATTAAGTGGCGCCTTCCAATGTCGGTCATTATCGAATCATATCGATTTGTCATTTGCTGGCAGCAGGTGGGAAGGAATGAATACTTTTCGTAACACGGTTTAGAACTATTGCTGCATTACAGCTTAATTGGGCTGGTATGTTTGTGGAGGTGTCTCTCGCTCTCATAATACCGGTTTAAAATGGCACCTTTCGAGCAGCAGACATTAAATATCTACAAGTAAATCCTATAATTAGATGCGTATTGCCTGCTTACATTGCCATTCGTATTAATGGTGTCATTATTGTTGAATTTGTCTCAATCAGATCAAAAATATCAAAAATACAATTAGCTAGTAAACGCTTGTAATAGAAACCGACCAAGCTCCGGTTGGACTCTCATACAGGAGGTTCCGCAGCGTCGAGAGTACAGTAAATAAGTTGACAAACGTCGTAACTTTGCGGACAGT
>JAFELO010001371.1:263886-331250 GCA_017140195.1 Eumaeus atala
CTGAACATCAGCATGTTTATGACGATGTGTTACCCTCCTTTCCACCCCCTAATGGGTCACCGGAGACTCACGTACCGCATGAAACGCGACACCGTAACAAGTGACGTCTATATATAATAAGACTTTTCATTGTATTCTTTCAAACTCTCGACAGTTGTCGCTGTGTCATTGCTCAATTGACACCTGCTCAGGTTGGCCTGTCTCGCTCATTAAATAATATCTTTGGGCAAGTTTCTAGTTATCACCACAACTAAACCACTACTACGGAACTTATTTGTTTTATTTATTTACTACACGCACATTAGTACCGTCATGATTTATTTATTTATTTTGTAAAACTTACAAATATTGTTTTATTTATAACCAGAAAAGAATAGTATATATAAGAGCCAATTACAAGTTTTCGCGTACGTTATAATTGAGTAGGTGCCTAACACAAGCACATTGGTAATTGATAAATTTTTAAATCACAACAAATTAGAATGATTTTAATTTGCATTCACGTTACATTAAAAAATTATCGCACAATAATTTTCGTAGTTTTAGGACACTCGTATAAAAAGATCCATGTTGAGTTGCCGGCTTAAAGCATTAAAAGTTCTGCCTCTAGTTGTTTTTTTCTCGCAAATGTAATTTCTAGTAAATTACATTTGCGAGAAAAGCGGAAGGCACACGCAGTCCTAACTTGTTTAGTAGCTCGGGCGCGTCTAGGTATCCGTTAAATATTGAGTAGAGGTAGGACATGTCTGCAATCCTCCTACGTTCTACCAATGGGAGCAAATTAAGTTTCTGACAGTGCCATAACATTAGATCGTCATTGTATGTGGTTTTTTTTTGAGTTTTCTCAAAGCGGTACACGTACGTGTTATATCCAAGTGCATATTCCAAGTGGCTTCGAACGAAAGGAAAATACAAAAATTTTATAGTTTTAATGTTTTTAAACTCTAAGGAGATTCTGAATATGAGTGCCTTCGTGGCTTTACTGACAACATTATCGATATGAAAGTCATAGATGACACCCACATCCTTGGTTTTGTCGACCTTGGTAAGAGAAATGTTGAGTAACCGGTATGAAAAAGAAACGGCTTTGGTTTACGGGTAAATGAACATGTGTAACATTTAGAGACGTTGTGATGAGCTTGTCTTTTAAATTTAACTTGGAATCTCTCTAGATCTTTCTGCAAAAGTTCTGCATCTTCCGCTGTATTCTGTTTGCATCATGATCTTAACGTCGTCAGCATACAAAATAATGTTGGTGTATTAAAACTAGCGGAAACACAGCTTGGATATCGGTCGACAGTTTTCTATCAAGTCTCTTGCACCTCTTTTGTAAATAGGTGTTGTGAAGGCGGGCTTCCGGATGGATGGCATTCGTCTAGTATCTTGTGATTGCTGAAATAAGATAGACAGTGGTGTCGAAGGTAGATATACCTGCTCCTAAAGCCTGCTCCTAAAAATCAGGTGAATCTTATCTGGACCTGTAGATTTGTTGATATTAATTTGCTTCGAGAAATCTCTAAAGCCTCGTCTACTTGTATGGAGATATTACTGACATCCGCTAACGAATCCTTGCGTCCACATGATGTCCAACTAGTCACATTTACGATGGACTTATTATTGAAGTTGGAACTAAAATAATCACCTAACATGTCATTTATCTCTTGTCCATCGCTGGAAGACTACTGACCAAGACATATGCGCAAGTTAGGAATTTTCGAGCTTTATTGACTTGTCAGTTCCAAAAGTTTCTAGGATTCTTAGAGATATTTGCCTTCATCCTTAGCATATAGTCCGCATACAAGTCCTCTAAAACTTTAGCTCTCTGACGTAATGTTAAGTAGGTTTAATGATCAGAGATTTTGTTATATTTCACGAGAAATTTTTAATTATCATAATATGCTGAGCGTTATACCATGGGGAATATTTTCCCAGGGAATTCGACAATCTTTAATGGAATAAACTTAGCCTGCGACCCATTTAATAAATCATATAGAGAAGTTAATAAATAACATTTTATTGAGAATTCTGACTAGTTTCCACGTCATTCACAAAAACAATTATATTATACCGATTACATTATCTTTAGTATATTTGAATCTTACTTGAAAGTTGAATAGAGTAACATTAATTCAACAATGAAATTAATATTTTAAATTAAGTTTAAGTTGAAAAGAATTAACAATATAACAAATTTTCGTCACGGTTAATATTTAACAATATGAATGCATTAGGACAATTTACATCTATATACATAAAAGAAAGTCGTATTAGTTACACCACTTGTAACTCAAGAACGGCAGAACAGATTTGGCTGAAAATTGGTAAGGAGGTAGCTTAGAGCCAGGAGACGGACATAGGATACTTTTTATCCCGTTCGACAGCGTTCCCGTGTGACTTGACATAAAACGTCAGTCACTATAAAACGTGGTATAACAAAAAAGAATCAGACTTGGAATAACAAAACGCAAATGACAGCTATGTAATGACGTATGGATGACAATTTGATATTTGTAAGAAATCAATATTAAAACTATTTCTATTAAATAAATAATTAAGAAGTGGATTGAAGTGAAGTGAAGTTTAATTAATAATGCCGCGACCAAGACGATCGAATCTTTCCCGACAAAGCCGTAATGCAAGAAGAATACAAAATACAGCAAATGAAAGGACTGAAGAAGAACAAGAAATTGCGCGTGAACAGCGCCAGGATAGTATGACTCAACTTCGTGCTTCTCAATCACGAGAGCAAAGTGAAGCAGCCCGTGAAACAGCTCGTTTGGCAATGCAGAATCGTCGAGCGAACAACAGAAGGCAACAAATAGATAATTTGCGACGCAGAACAAGATATTTAGGTGATTTGAATCGAGCAACGTTTCGATACGATTGCAGCAATGATTACAGCTTGCATCCTAGCGTTTGCATTGGGCAAATGGACGTTGTTTGCGAGTACAATACTCGCGTGTGTGCATGTGCATTGAAGTTTTCCGGAGAAACGCCTGGATTATGCTGCCTTAATGGTAAAGTGAAATTGCCAGTGTTGACTCCGCCACATGAGCCATTGTATTCATTGCCCTGTGGCGAAACACAAGAATCACGCCACTTTCTTGCAAATACTCGAAAATACAATAGTTTTTTCCAAATGACGTCATTTGGGGCAGACATTATCGAAGAAGGAGGATTTAATCCGACATTTAAGGTATTTATTTTTGTACTTACATAGATTGTAGTTAAAGAATAACTTACTTTATCTATTAGTATGTATTATATTTGCTAATACTGAACTCTACTCTCCCACAGAGAAAGTGTTTATAACCCAGATAATACTATCTGGTTTTTATTTTGTAGATACAAGGACAGATTCACCATCGAATTGGATCATTACTTCCTTTCGAAGATACACAGAATAAATTTTTACAAATATATTTCATGGGCAACATGGAAGAACAACTTGATCGACGCTAGGGATCAATGCAGGAATGAAGCGAGCAATTATTCAAGACTTGCAGTGTCTGCTTCATGAACATCATGCGTTGGCCAGGTTGTTTAAGAGTGCTTTAGAGCGCATGCCAAATGATGACTATAAAGTTGTCATCAAAGCAGATAAACGACCATCTGGAACACACGAACGCACATTTAATGCTCCAACAGTAGACGAAGTTGCCATCCTGATTGTTGGTGAACAATTAGAAAAACGCGATATTGTGCTTACACGTCGCGATACTGGGCAACTGCAACAAATATCTGAAACTCATCGACCATATGACGCATTGCAATACCCACTGATGTTTTGGCAAGGAGAAGATGGATATTATTTTAATATTAAAATGATAAATCCATTGAATGGTAAAGTATCAGTATCTGTTAATGTCTGTATTATTTGTCTTTGAAATGGTTAATTATCAAATTTTTAATTTCAGGTGAAGAAACTACAAAGAAAGTTAGCTCAATGAATTATTATGCATAACGTTTGATGATTCGTCAAAATGCTGACAACTATTTGCTGCGGTTTCGTCGATTATTTCAGAAGTGTTGCGTTGATATGTATGTAAAAATAGAAACGAAACGTTTAACATTTATTAGGTTGAACGAAGCCAAACTGCGTTCTGAGGAGTAAATCCATTTACGTGATGCAGTTAGTACTGAAGGAAGTGCAGCTAATATTGGTCGATTAACTATTCTGCCGGCGACGTACATTGGTAGCCCACGTCATATGCATGAATATGCACAAGATGCAATGACATATGTTCGTCATTACGGCCGGCCAGATCTCTTTATTACTTTTACCTGTAATCCAAAATGGTTAGAAATTACTCAATTGCTGCTTCCCGGACAAACATCAAATGATAGACACGACATCACAGCACGTATATTCAGGCAAAAAATTCGGTCCCTGATTAACTTTATTGTTAAACAACGCGTCTTTGGAGATACGCGATGCTGGATGTATTCAATCGAATGGCAAAAGCGAGGCCTGCCGCACGCACACATTCTTATTTGGTTAGTGGAAAGAATTCAGCCTGACCAAATAGATGATATCATATGTGCCGAGATTCCTGATTATGAAGTCGATCCAGACCTACATGATGTTGTTACTACTAATATGATTCATGGACCGTGTGGTGCCATCAATCCCCAATCACCTTGCATGGTCGATGGAAAGCGCTTTAAACGATATCCACGGAAATTAACGGCGGAGACTGTCACTGGCAACGATGGGTATCCGCTGTATCGGCGTCGATCACCAGATGACAACGGTCGAACTGTCACAACAAAAGTGAAAAGAATGGATTTCGTTGTCGACAACAGTTGGATTGTTCCATATTCGCCACTTATTTCTAAAAGACACATTGCAACGTTGAATACTGCAATTCAGTTAAGTCCATAAAATATATTTGCAAATATGTCACGAAAGGCAGTGATATGGCGGTTTTTGGATTGCAATCCTCAAATACCAACGATAAAACTTCACGCTATCAAGTTGGTCGTTATGTGAACTGTAATGAAGCGATTTGGCGTATATTCGCATTTCCAATTCACGAACGTCGTCCTACTGTTATACATTTGGCGGTGCATCTGGAGAATGGTCAACGAGCATATTTCACGGCTTCGAATGCTACGCAACGTGCTGAAACACCTCCAGCAACTACATTGACCAGTTTTTTTTTTGCAATCTGCCAAAGCGATCAGTTTGCACGAACTTTGCTTTACTCGGAGATGTCACGTTATTATACTTGGAATGCTTCATCCAAGAATTTTCAAAAACGGAAGCAAGGTGATGCGGTTCCTGGGTATCTAGATGTGCGTTCTACTGATGCTCTTGGTCGTATGTATACAGTTCATCCAAAGAATGATGAATGTTTCCATTTGCGGTTGTTGCTGGTAAATTTGCGTGGTCCAACTTCATTTGAGACACTACGAACTGTTAATGGTGTAATATTCCCAACATATCGTGCTGGATGTGAAGAATTGAACTTATTAGAAAACGATACCCATTGGGATACGACAATCGCTGAAGCCACTATCTCTGCATCTCCAAGTCAGATACGCACATTATTCGCTATCATAATTTCGACATGTTTTCCATCAAACCCATGTAACCTGTGGCACAAATACAAAGATAGTATGTCAGAAGATATTTTACATCAAAGTCTCTTGATCGAAGATATGTGTTACCTCATGTGCGGTAATTTATTAATCAGGTTAGGAATGCCAGCGCCAAATCGTGAAATGAATGACGCATTTAATCGAGAATTGGAACGGGAACGTGAATATGATCACCAGGAATTAGATTTAGTAGTTCAAAGGAATGTACCCCTGTTGAATTACCAACAAAAGGAAGTTTATGATACTTTAATGAAGGCAATCGCTGATGAAAATTGTTTATATTTCCTAGATGCCCCTGGTGGAACTGGCAAGACATTCCTTATGTCCTTAGTTTTAGCAACTGTTCGGGCGAGATCCAACATAGCGGTTGCAGTTGCTGCTTCTGGAATAGCAGCCACATTGTTAGAAGGATGCCGTACGGCTCATTCAGCATTCAAATTACCGTTAAATCTTCAAACTAATATTGCAAAACACTCAGCAATGGCCAAAGTTTTAGCGGCATCGAAAATCATCATCTGGGACGAATGCACAATGGCGCATAAACGTGCATTAGAAGCACTTAACCGAACATTAAAAGATTTACGCAATGACTCGAGATGTTTTGGAGGAGCAATGATTTTACTGTCTGGTGATTTCCGCCAAATACGGCCAGCAATTCAAAGATCTACGGCTGCCGATGAAATAAACGCTTGCCTCAAATCGTCAAATCTATGGCGCTATGTGAAGAAACTGCAGCTGACAACAAAATGAGAGTTACATTGCTTAATGATACATCTGCTGAAGATTTCTCGGAGCAATTGCTGACTATCGGTAATGGTCAAGTACCTGTTGATGAATCGAGCGGATTAATATCATTTCCAAATAATTTCTGTAATTTTGTCTCATCAAAAGACGAACTTATCAACAATGTATTTCCAAATGTTATTTCTAACTACAAAAATAATGAATGGCTGAGTGAGCGAGCTACATAATTCAAAATAAGTTCATTGGAATAATGCATTCATTCAAATCTATTGACTGCGTCACGAATGAAGATGAAGCCTCCAACTATCCAATTGAATTTTTAAACTCTTTGGACGTGCCTGGCTTACCACCGCACAATTTACGCCTAAAGGTTGGCTCCGTAGTAATCATGCTTCGAAACATAAACCAACCAAAACTGTACAACGGTACGCGTTTGGTGGTTAGTAAATTGATGAACCATGTAATTTACGCTACGATAATGATAGGAAAATTCAAAGGGGAGGAAGTTCTCATTCCGAGGATCCCGATGATCCCACCCGATATGCCGTTTGAATTTAAAAGACTTCAATTTCCGATGCGTCTTGCATTTGCCATGACCATCAACAAATCACAAGGCCAATCCTTAAAAGTTTGTGGTTTAAATCTAGAACATTCATGTTTTTCCCATGATCGATCGATCAATCGATCGATCATTATACGTGGCATGTTCACGGGTCGGAAGACCATCTGCGTTGTTTGTTTTTGCGCCTGATAATAAAACAAAAAATGTCGTGTATCACAGGGTACTTAAGTGTAGAGCAACCTATGTACTAAAATACAGACATAATAATGAATGATTAATGTAGTTATTTAATTTTTTTTGTATTTTTTCCAATAAAAAAAACACAACCTGCTTATTTATTGCCATTAAGGCGGAACAAAGTTCGCCGGGTCAGCTAGTCTAATAATAAAACATGATTCTTTTAAGATTCAGACAAGCCAAAGTATCTCGCTTTGTAAATAGTAAATTAAGACTAAAAAGAACAGTTCAACCATAATAATCAATCAATTAATATTCTCTTAATGATGACTATATAGAAGTTTCTGAGTGAAATATAAGAGATATCATTGAAATTGTCTATCATAACGAAATAATAAGTGATCCTATCCACTTATTTGTTAATGTAACTTGTGTGTATTATCTCCAGTCATCAGTCCCGCTAAGTTTGTCTCGTCGGTCCTTCTCAGGTCTGGGCTAGGCTAGGCTAAAAGAGATTTGTAAAATACTATTTTGAATAAAATATTTTGACTGACTATAAATAAACAGAAACAAACATTCAAACCGGTTAAAAATTAATAACGTGCAAAAAGAGAAAAAATAGTACATCAACTATATTCAAAATTAGACGGATTCAATATTGTATTTAAAAAGATTACGTTTGATGTTGAAGTCAGTGCCAATAATATATTCTGTAGTATGGTAGATGTGATGAAGAGCAGACAAACCGCCCTTGTCTATAAACTGACTCCACGTACATTTTCAAAATTATAATAATAATATTATTTTTTTGATTTTTTTAGATAATTATATTTTGAATTTAGTTTATTTTTAAATTCTTAGTGTGGTGTTTTTTTTAATCCGATTGATACTTTTGTTAAAGTTTTCCTTGGCTGAATCGTACCAGCTTTTCAACTTTATTTTTTATCGTGGGGTTGTCAACCCTCTCTAATATTAACCCAGGTCTCAGTTGCAGAAGAAGTGCAACTAAGATGTGTCTTAACATTGTCTGAGTACTGAAGTCTTTAGAACGCAGCCTAACTATAAACATTGTAGGTGGCATCGCCGCGGTAGGTATTGTCTCTTCACAAACATAAGGAAGACAACCAGATAATTGTATGTAATTTTCTTACAGTCAGCTTATTATAGGTATTGACTAGATAATTGTCCAAAAACTTTCTCGTTTTACTTTTGCAAATCAGTTCCAACTCAATTACAATGCTTAAGTCATTTAAGTTATTTAAAAAAACGCGTGAAACGGGACACGCATACGTTAAAAGCGAAAGTTTTTTTGTACGCCATCTTCACTGTCTGTCGTGGATTTATACTCTTGTGACTGCGGCCTAACAGTGAAAGATGAAATTGCTTGTTCGCGCCATTGCTTGTCCAGTCCAAACGTAGATATTACGACGGAATGTCGTCCACGCACTTTCTTTTTGATTATTTTTACTCGTATTCATAAAAGTTTACGATAAACAAAAGATGATGGACATTAAAGACATTATCAAGTGGTTTATACCCGGTGTTCGCATATTCGGCTACAAATTCACAAAAATGGATATACGTTTCACTTTTTTTTTATTGTTGTTTTTAAATTGTCGCCCCAGTTTCGCGGCAAAGTTGCCCAGTGATAGCATAGTATATAGTGATAAAAGTATTTATAATAGTAATAATACCAAAAAGTTTATCATTAGTGAAAATGAGAATTTAAAAGCAAGTGACCAAAGTTTTAAATTTGTAAATAATTATTCATCCAAAGAAGGTACTACCGTTGGTGAGTATTTACCTAAACGTTAAATATATTATTAACAATAATAAAATCAATCCGATGAATAGATTCAGAGAGATACAAACATTCATTCACTTATAAAATTTTGTATATTTTTTTGGAAGCCATCATCACTTTCATACAAAATGGTCAACATTTCTGGTTTCATACAATATCACTTTTCATACAATGTGGGTACAAACTGGCGCTTAGCAGAGAATACGCAGAATATTGTATAGGTAGTTCAACAAGTGCAAATAAAATGTTACTTACCCCCATGTAGGTAATGTTAAATTAGTGTTTTATACGGAGAAATGGATATGAAAATAGAAACATGAAATAACATATTTATTAGATCAATCTATATATGTATCACTGTGCGCATGTGTTACTCAATTTATTGCAAAAAAATGTGGCAACTGTTGGTACTGCCTCCTCAGAGTTGAATGTCTTCGCCAGTAAGAAACAAGATATTACCCAAATTCAAAAAAATATAATAATAATAATGTCGTCCTAGCCAAATTTCCACCACGGCGGCCATCACTACTCGCCACATCAGACTAGCCTAGACATAGACATGTTATATAGGGCACGTGTGTGCCATTCTCCTGTACATGGGACGGCAATCCGACACGACCGGAGAGAAATCAGTTTGTTTAGCCAGATTTTTAGAAGCTGTAGTGGATAACCACAGCAGCAAGCCACCCAACGCTCTCCAGCACTTTATCTCAGTCAAGTTTGGCTTGGTACCGGGTTTCGGACTGTCGAACAGGATGCACTTCTCCTCGCAAGTAGCGACACGATTTAAAATTAAATAAACATTACTGTGACTGCCGAGGGTTGCCCAAAACTCGGCCCGTGATTGTTTGTGCGCTTCACTTGGTTCTTTTCAGCTTCATCACTTTTCCAATTTGTTTTAAGTGCATGTAAATCGTTTTCTCAATCACACCGAAGCCTGCCGCTAGGTCTGAAGTGGTTTGGGATGGATATGCTTCCACAGTCATCTTGAACTCTTCATTGTGAACAAGTGTCTTCGGCCGATTATGAGATTCGAAACTGAAATATACGAGCTGAAATTTGAAATTTATTTGAATTTGGGATCTCAAATCAAATCATAGAAATTTGCTGTGAAAGTGGCCAATTCACAAACACTAATTCTAATGTTCATTTCCAAGGTTCATATATTTTTAGTGTAATTTCCGCATTTTTGTCGATATTTTAGATTTGACAGAAATGAAACTTCCCCTGTATAATATGATTCGTGGGGCTATGGCTATATCACGGCTGTATAAATAAGTTTTTAGTGTCCCTACTGCGCATCTTAGCCGTAAAAATGTAATGTATCAACTGCCATTGTTAAAAAAGTGCACTACTACAAAACAAATACTACATTGGGGCTACGCAGTCATCATTGTGTTAGGGATTTTTTTTTTTGCCGTAACCAATTGTTCAACACGTCGTTAGTTTCGGATGGTAAGTTTACAGCGTAAAGACAGTCCTTATGTTCTGCCAAAGACACAGACCAATTAGAGAACCAATTGCTAAAGATGAATTGCAACAGGTGGCCCTCAATTTGCCCACCATAGTTCAAGCCTTATCGTGGCGGTGGGGCTTAGTAGCCTGGGGTGAACCCATGCGAAGCCAAATGAACCGAGGGGATCTTTGCACCCCTCTTATAAGAAGAGGGGGCTTAAAGCTCAGGAGGAGGAATCGCTCTCGGTACCCCTCTTATAAGAAGAGGGGACCTAAGAGCAACAGGAGGTGGCGCTTTTGCGCACGAGGCAAGGGGCGAGGATGGGGACTTCACCCCATTGCATTGTCCCTGAGTCGGTGGGGTTGTCCTGTAGTGCTGGGCAACCCCATTTATGGAGGTGGAGTTGGTCCCTTAGAGGCCTGACTAGCCGTCAAGCTTGAGCCGGTGAAGGCGCGTGAATGCGTTTCCCCACGTCAAGAAAAAAAAAGGTGGCCCTCAATTTGAACCAGGGACACCCGAACTACTTGTCTTCTAGGCTAAAGGATACATGACGTAAAAAATACGCTTTTCTTAAATTTTGATAGATAATTACTGCATAGTGCACTTTATATGCCCCACAGGATAACACTTATTGAATAACCCCGAACTCTCGGCAGATATGCTTACTTTGGACAGAGTAATTTTTAGTTAGGCAGACGTAACTGCGAGGATAAACCCGATAGGAGGATGGTCCATACCGCAGATTTTGAATGCGACACTCTTTAAGCATCTCTAAAAGTAGACCTGATCGGACGTCTGTTTATGCGCAGATGATATTCGCAATGAATTTATACGTTGGGGAACTGAAGTAACTGAGCATGCGGAGGGTGAGGTGATTGCAATAGTAGTGGCTAGGTCACAATTACGTATTTGATAATGCGATGATGTTATTGTGATATAACAATTCTTTATATTTTTCGTGTTGCTATCGTGTGAGTGCGGTCGTTTTCAGAGTCCAGTGGCCCTTTGGGATGACTGGGATGGAGAAGGGCAAAGCGTGCTGTAGTCCTCATAAACCCTGGGTGTTCGGTGCCATACGAGCCCTATGCTGAAAAATATCACTATATACGGAACCAGACCCTTCATCAGTCTGTTAAAGACTTGTAGTTGATTCCGGCAGATTCCGACTTCTGCATAGGATTTATTATTTTCACAACATAGAGAGAGAAAATTCACCAGTGAACGATTTTTACAGTAATGTCTTTCGGCGCCTCGGGGAAAAGTGATGACATTAAATTATTACGTCACTAGAAACCGACACCCTAAAGCTATACCAACACACACACACACACACACACACACACACACACACACACACACACATACGTTTTCTGTTTCTTTAGAGCGTAAAACATTTACAAAGTCATGATATCAAAATTCGCCAAGTATAATTTGAATAATTGAGAATATTCTATGAAAGTAGGAGAGCTGGCTACGAATTTTGGTGAAGTGGGAAAGTAAATTCAGAAATATAAAAAAACAATTCATGAACTGAATTATCGCAAATTATGAGCCAAGTTAGGTCATTGTGGTTGTACTTGTATCTCAACGGTGCTGTACATAGAATTTAAAAAAAACGAGTCAAATGTGCAAACCGACAGACTGATAAGCCCAGCCCTTGTACTATGAAGAAGAGTAAGAAGTTCAGATGAAAAGTGGTAGTGATACAATCTCTGTTTAGTGTGCACTGTTTAATAACAACTATAAAGACAACGCTAGCTACGAAATCTGCGTACTTTCGTTAGGTATGTAGATTCCGTATCGACTGCTACCAAATGGTGTTGTAGGTGTAGTAAGGTGGGATTTAAAAAATAAAGTCGTTCCGAATTTGTCGACGGTGTTCGGCGCGTACAAAGATGGGGAATTTCCATTCATTGACGGTATCTTTGTAAATCAATATATATCATCATATCGCATTAGATCAAGTGTTTCATTGTAATTACCTATGTCCTATGTGTGTGGAACACATAGTTTATGGTAATTAGTAACTGGCTATAAGCGGCAAGACCGGTTCTCAAGTAGGCCGTTAAACCTGACCACGTGAGCGACGCGACGGATCAGTAAAGTACCGACGCACTGCGCCAGTTGGCAGGCGGCCGCTGGTGCAGTTAGTGCTTGCATTTTCCTCGTTGCGAAGTATTCGTCTGGGGGAACACCCGCCTCTCGCAGAACACGGGCATGTGAAAGCTACGCCGTCGCAATTCTCGCTGACGATAAGACTCCGGCTACAGTTGTTCCTGATATCGCGGGCAAATGCGTTTACGCACTGCCACCTGGACACTGCAGGCCCTTGGTGGGTACTGCACACTGGACCCGGGATCCTATGAGTGTGTGGGAGTCGCGGATGAACCGAGTACGTACTGAAACCACGCGGGTATCATCGGCCCCATACACCGAGGCACCGCGGATCCGTCAGCAACCGACTAAGGCTTAGTAAGAGGTACTTAGTACCATGCTGTATGCACTCGTATGGGCAAGTACGACCGGAGCTCTCGCTCGCATTGTACCGCATCACCGACACTGTCAGGGCTCATGCGGCTGGTGTCTGGTGGCCTAGAGGCCAGTGGCCTGTGGCACGACTGGAATGAACCAGATCGGACGTTATTCTGAAATGAAACCGCAAGCAAATATAAAGACCCGTAACTTCTCCGGCCGCTAGCCTTGTGTGTATAACATCAAAGGCCCTAGAGACTATAGGCACGAGCAGGTAACATGAACAAACCACACGTCACACCTCATAGGGTGTGGTGCCTGGCGGGCTGAGCCAAACATAATGCTTGATAACATTCCTAGTATTGAGTAGTTTGCTGTGGTGATCCCGTGGACACCGTGGGATACTTTAGCGATTTTTTTTGACAGCAAATAAACGTAATCACAGCTGAATTGTGACGGCAACATCGGGAAGATACCTATCGATCATTTGGCACTGCCGAACCGTGAAAGCTATGTTGTCGCGTTTCACGAGGGTTCACGTTTATATGTAGCCGGTGGTCCATTGAAAGGGAGGACGAAAGGATGGTCAATCGTTCGGCGGGCCAACGTGAAGCCGGATTGAATACGGCTGAGTAAAATTCCGATAGAAAATGTTCGCCATTATATGTTATTAATAAAGCTAGGCCTATTATTTCACACTTTTTAGTTTGTAATTTTAAGACTCTGAACATGATAACAACACTGACGTCGACTGTAGAATACATAGAAATAAGAAAGCTATGCACAGGCAGGTTCGAACGGAAATAACCTGACCACGAAGATTAAGGCGGGTGCGTCGCACCCACCTAAACCTTCGTGGTCAGGTATTATCCTTATTGATGTATTAAGTTTACGCAAATGTTAGTCATTACAATAAAACTACTTTCACGGATTTTATCGCGGTTTATTTAATTATTTATCTGGCCTGAGGTTCAGGAGCTTTACAGCAACCATGGTCACGGGTGGACTGAGATGACAGATGTCCTGATGTACCAAGTTTTAAAAGTACCCGAAGAGTTATAGTTTTAGTTGTTCCGATTAACGCAAACGGTACTTCGTATATCTTGCTGTCTTGAGGTGTTGTGTTTACTTTTTGATTTGATTCTGTTCACCACTGGGTCCCAAGCAGAGGGAGGAACCCGGCCATCTTCTCTATTGAAGTTTGGATGTTTTTTAATTTCAATAGCCTCACGGATCATCCTTGGAGGGAATCGGTGTTCCCTAGTGAGGATTTGCGGTTTATCAAATCCAATGTAATGGCAGGGGCCAACTTCAGCATGCTCATAGACCGCAGATTTTGTAACACGTCGGTGTTTCATATCTGCTATATGTTCTTTAACGCGAGTTTTTATAGATCTTTTAGTTTGCCCTTCTGCAACGTCGGGCTAGATAAATAATCAAGTAAACCGCGATAAAATCCGTAAAAGTTGTGTTATTGTAATAGGCTATTTCCTTTTTTGCACCCAAAACACTTGGCTTAATTTTATGATTGTATCGATCAGTATGATAGCCTAAATCCAAGATATTCAAAGCTAAACTTCAGCCGCCGCAATTGGGAACGTCTTGCAATGTCAATCCGGCTAATCGTTGACCACAAAACAAACGGCCCAGTTTTTTGAAAATGACTAGCCGTAATGTAATACGGCTAAACAATACGACTACGACATAGTGCTGACCAACCACAGGTTATGGAGAGGGTGGAAAAAAGAAATTGAAGAATCTCAATAGGTATTGAGATTCTTCAATTTCTAACAACAGCCGAAGTTGGGAAGGTTTATTTATATCCGCAGATTTTGTTAAGCTTTCGGTGATGTGCTCAAAATTCATAATTTTAACATGAAGCTTTAAAAGGCAGCACACAGCGACCTGGTCAGGGTTAGAGCCGTTGTTGCATTTTTAAGATCTATTTTTTACCAACTAAATTCTACGGAACCTACCAATGGCATACATAATGAAATTGCAACAAAACCCTATTTTATATTGATTAAGTTTAGACTGCTCGTTTTCCCTGGTTCTACATTGAAGAAAAAAAACTAATTAGAAGGTAGTAACCACTCGTTGATTCTCGTTGTTGTATTTGTAATTGTTTGCTGAGAATTGATACAAGCACGTCACAGTGTATATAACATAAGACTTTCCATCACTTTAATTACTATTCGCACAGACCTGGAACTAATCACTCGCCGGTGGCCAGTTGAATGCGCTCTTAACGCGATACTGACCATAAATAAAGGTGTACCTCTTTTGCCACAGTCACGCGAAGCTATTGCACTGTCGCTTTCATCTTGTTGTTATAATATTTATGCTCTTGTCATAGTCCAGTTGACATGTGCGTGACCGGCTGTGTCGTATCCGCGTGTTCTCTGTGTATGATGTAACTTAGCTAGCTGTTATATGTGACTCCGTCCGTGTTAGTTAAACGGTTTGTCTTTTGATCAAGTTTACAAAAGATACGAAATTCTAGACAATTCTGCTCATCGTCTTTATTTTGCCTTGTATGACGTTTTATCTTAACTTCGATTTTACGAATCCTGCAAATAATATAAATGCAAAGGGTACAGGAGTGAAGGCCCGGAAGGAGCTAGGTGCCGAAGCCCTGCTACCAGAAGAATAAATTTCATTATTTGTAGTATCGGATGAAGTTTTAGTGTACCAAACAACTGTACAAAAAATTAAGACAGTAAATACGAATATATGTAACAACAACATCAAACACAATAAAATATGTAAAAATATGTACGCGTATGTAGTTCTGAAATAAAATCTAAAATATTAAGATCGTACAGAATTCACCGAATGTAAAAAAAATACACCTAACAAGCAATTCTTCGAAATAATAATTTAAAAAATGAGTCAAATTTAAAAATGATCTTATTCATGTATTATTGCAATTACATTTAAAACAATTATACTAAGTAGTATTTATTCAAGTACTCTGACATAGATTCAATATTTTTAACTTATAAGATAATAACGAGTAGACGACTTTTTCGTAAGAGGTAGTGCCATGCCGTATTGCAACCGAATTGGGCCCGCGCGACCTCTCGCTCACACGATACGGCTGTAAAGTAAAACAGGTAAAAGCTGGTAGATAGTTGGTACACCATACCTACAGATTTTTTTGCCAGTTGTAGCTTCAAAAGCACCAATGACGCAGTATGTTTGTAACGCTATTCTCTAACGGTTTCTCCACGTTGATTGTGAATTCTGTTGGTCTCCACGTGATTCAGGTCAATATTCTGCGAGACCACAGATAAACAACTAATGCGGAGTGCACACGTGCGGAGCATTTCATTTTAATCGGCTTCATGTAAAGGAGATTATCAATTTGACACGTGTGTAATTCTCTTATTGTGTATGTAATAAGCTACTTCCAAGCGACTTATATGTTCGGGCTGCCAAACCAATACACAACATTTTATAGTTATATATGTTGTATATTTTTATCCTTCGAAGCAAATACATTTTAGTTACAAGTTTATCGTGTTTGTTTGTATATTTGTGTGTCTGTACGTAGCACTGTAGCTCCTACAGAAGTGGAGCTATTTGACGAGTGTTTCGGTGTCCAGGTCGCACCTTCGGACGGCCGTTCAAGAAGATGATACAGGCGTTCATTCCTCTGGCGTTCAACCTGGGGATGGCGTCCACGTGGGCGGTGGTGGCGGCGCTGGTGGGCATCAAGACCCTCGGCGTCGCGCTCGTCATACTGAAGCTGCTGCTGCTGGCTGGAGCCGCTAAGGTAGTGTTGTGACATTTGAACCTACGAGTAGGTACACACCCACCGCCCTACTAATATTAAACTGCGAAAATTTTCCCGCTGTCACTACTCATATTTTGCTACTTGTAGGCCGCTAAGCAAAAGCTGAACTGAAATATTACAATCCAACAACTTTGAAGTTCGAATACAATAATGGTTCGCTTGTGGTATAGTAGGATAATCGCCCCATAGCCGAGGGCGACACTGGGAGAAACAACTAGATTTTATTGTATATTGCATTGTTTTTATATGGTCTTCAAATGTGTTATTTCTAAAATGTTCCTCGCGCCATTTGTATAGTCCGTATACAACAGACACGTATTCGATGCATCACTGATTAACTTTCCTCATTGGATAGGAGGTGAATGGTACGGACAGCGGTCTTTTTTTTTCGGAGGGACCTAATACTGATTGGCGGCGCTTGTCCAGACAATAAAAATAATGACAATTGACATCGTTCTCTTATGGTCATTGTTTCATTTTCACTCGTGTTACTTTCATTTTGCGAATTTAAAATAAAAGGTTGAAATTATTAATATTATCACCACGTGTACCATTCAGCCAATAGTTAACGTGACAATCAGACGCTCGTTCCTTATTTGTGTAAAGGCAAAATTGTTTTGCCATTTTCCTATAAAAGATTAGGTAACTACCCTCTTGTGACGCAACGAGTAGGCGTACAAGTGTGGAATGAAATAGCCTCCGAAAAAAAAGGGAATATGGAACAATACTCTAAGGAGGGCTATAGTCCCCTCTCCTCCCTTTCAATAGGCCACCGCAAACTCTTAATTCGCACGAAAATCGATATTATAGTTGTCACTTTGCGGTGGTGTCATATGAGCGAGAGGCACCTCCCCGGTCGTGTCGACCCAAATCGACTGCTATGCAGCCTGGCACTATCTCTCGCTAAGCTCACGTTATACTTTATATTGGTAATTTCAAACTGGATCCTTTCTCTCTCACGTATTGTATAACGTAACAATTGCTTATTCTCTCTTTTATTCGATGTAACCAGCCCAAACCACAGCGGCGTCAACTTTCAATAACGCCGAAACGACTCGTCACCGCCGGATCATTTGTACAAGCACGATGTAACATAGATCCAGTTACAACAGCATGACGGACAAGCGATTCATAGTATTTTAGAGCGGCCGAGGCCCACAAACATACGAACAAACAGAATTAAATTCGTTTCAATGACTCACTCTGGCTATCACAAATCCTATTTACTTCACATTGTTATGTATGCGAGAGATATACATTTCGGTTTGGATGGAGATTGGAGCCAAGCACTACAATAACAGGTGACAAGTGTCAGGCCGTCGCACAGATGACGAGCGCCGCTGAACCGCGCCAAATTGTACTCTGCAATTACTAAACAGATGATCACACAAAAATGTTTGCTCAGTGAAAGTTTCCTTTCCAAGATCCGAGTGAGACGCGTACCGCCAGTGGCAGGACTAAGGTGTGAGTGAAACGACAAGACGTGACTCAGAGGTTTGTCATTGAGGTCAAGGTCGGACTTTCTCGCGAAATATCGTAATGGACTATTGGTTAGACATTTGGCATAATATTTCTTTCTCTGTGGCAAGAAGCCTCTTTCTCTGAGGCATAAGGCTCCATTTCTCTCTGACAAGAGGTCTCTTTCGCCGCCTCTGGTATGGTTCACAAACGTGGCGCAAAAGTGTTTACAGACTTAGGGTCAGCGGAGGCCGGCTGGCTGAAGCGTCCTACTTTATTAACAAGTTAATTACTATCTAAAATGCGTATGATTGGGTCTTCCAGGTTCATTTCGGCTATGGCATATCGATGGAGTCCCGCCAACTGCACCGGACACAATAACAGTACACTCCTTACACTTTTCGTCCCCTGCGCCGACGGGACGAGAATATCAGGCGCTGCACCGACTGCTTGGCGTGCTCTTCCGAGCGCGCGGTATAACGCCGTCTACTTCCTGACGTTGAAAAATTACAATAACAATTTTTGGTCCCACTCGGGACTCTAATCTGGGGCGTCGGGTTCTGTCATATCTGAGACAAAGCGGTTTTAAATACATAACATAATGACAAGATATTACTTATGTTTAATATACACAGCACAGCATGGCTTTATAACAAAACGTTTGCGCATTCCAGATCGGCGCATTGTTCGCACAGAAGGCCCACTCGGCTCCGGCGAAGTGGGAGCCGCAGAAGGAGATCCACCTGCACATACACAGCGGCCAGCACGAGGAGGACCACGCGCCCACTGGTAGGTGGCGGCCCCCAGCGCGCACAGCTCTACGCCTTCACTAAGTCTATGTTTCTAAATGAGCTGGTTAAGTACTTTGTTAAAGCCACAAAGTAGAGCTTCAACAAATGAACTGAAGCTGGTGTGGGCTGGAGCCCGTCCCGATAGTAGATATGTGTGTGTGTGTGTGTGTGTGTGTGTGTGTGTGTGTGTTTGTGTGTGTTTGTGTTTGTACCGCAATAGAATTAGCTTGAAGTTTTTTAACTCGAATAAAGTTGGCAGCTCCTGAAATATTTGTTAAGTGGGAACACAAAATACGCTCTAAAATGGCGGTCATCTCAAATACTGTAACCGGCTTAATTTTAAAGAATGTTTGTTGAATGAATGGCTTTAGTGAAAAGAATGAATAGTTTAAGTTTGTGCCAATTTAATGTCTACTTTGACAACAAAAAACTTGACGCCTAATGAATCGAATTAGCAACGCCACAAGAAAATATATTTCGTTGTATATTTGGTCGTAGTTTGTCATATTACACATAATTATGATTCTATTTGGTCTCGTCCTCGTCTCGTACCCACACTGCGGCGGCAAATATTGTTTCAATGGTTTAATTTTTCAAAAATGTAAAAATATATATTTGCTTTATTAATTTACCGATCGATGTTATAGCATCTACTGGGAAAATATCAAATTACACTTGTCTCACAAGGCGTTCAAAGAGATCTAACATTATGAGTTAAATTGTTTGGTACTGCAATTTTGCTACTAGATGACGCTAGTGTTTATTTAGATAAGCTACTTACAAAGTATTCTGTTTGAAGTGTGTCTAGAGTTAGTTAGTCTTAGAATTGTCTTTCCATAATTTACATAAAGGATATGTATTTAAGGATGCATGTTCTGCATTAAATGAACAATGCGGGTGTCTGTGGGTGTCGTTGATCGTCAGCAAGCTCCGATAATTCGTCTGGCCACCTGTACGACTATATAAAAATAATCTTTTATACATTTTTGTGGTAAAATGTTCTAATTTGCTTTTGTGATTATCATCTTCTCTGCTCAGCTGTAAGAGCGTCACATACGGCACACGCGTTACTGTGACGGTGAGTCGACACGACACGAGAGCCCTCGCTCACTTTGTGTCGGTCTCAAGACTTTACCGCTATGTGTTACGTGCGGGTTGTGAAATACTAGGGCCCATTGGGGAGAATGGAGAAAAAGTGGACAGCATAGGTTATGATATCCCCATTTGCCTTTATTTATGCTGGCTGTGTGCGTTTATGTTTATAATATATTTATAAATATAATCCATAAGTTTCGGTGCTCGACTATTCTCTTATGCCATAAAAGCAGACTTGTACAGAACTTATTTTCTTCAACTTCACTTCGTCTTCATATTTCAGGTCCATGGAGTCGAGAGAGTCTGGCAAGTGACTCGAAGCACGTAGACCTGGTGCTGAACCAGTACCCGGGACCTCAGACCATCAGTACGCCGTACGGCAACTACGTGCGCGTGGAGCCGGGACAGCCGGTGCCCGGAGTAGCGCATGCGGTACACTAGGCCCACCACCAGGCGGGGAATGCAGCACAGCAATCTTATTTATATGTCAGACTTTGTCGCCAAGTCAATAACCAGTCGTAGACGTGGTGGCGCAGTTGTGATGGAATAGCCCACGAGGACCCACCATGTATTATTGCTATACTCCCAGAGTGGGCAGCAGCAACTACTTATGATCCTTAAACAAAATATCCTATACTTTGAAAATTATAATACATTCAGGGAATCTAGTGTCCTTGTAGTCTGCAGAACTACAAAGGACTGTAGCAAAAGAAATCTGCTACAGGATGTACGTGCTTAGAACCCTATATTTAATTACTGTTACTGAATATTCTCATAGAAAACCCGAAAACTTTTACTTCTCCAAGTGCTGACTCCATTGCCAACGCAGTCAGGACAGTTTGGTATGTAGTATACGAGACCTCCACCGATGTAGAAGATGTTGGCCAGCACTCTCGCGCTACACTCGTGCCAGCCGGTGAAGAATGTACTTTGAGTGATTCCTTGGGCAAAACAAACTGTTATTTAAAATTGGTTTCAATAGCCGAATTTGCTGTCGTACTTGCAGTCAATTTGGCGAATGTGTGATGATACTCGATGAATACTTGAAATGAAATCTCACTATTCAGTACCGGGGTCTACTCTGGGAGCGGTGGCAGTGTTCCTGGGCTGGTCATGCTGGCCTACAGAGACACTCACCACACGAACACTCAGCCGAGCGGTGGTTCCTTGAGTGACTATCGACTTAACAACTATAATCATTTTTGTAAATATTTATATTTAATTCAAATTTAGGTTTACATTTGCAAAGTTTCGTCAGGGGGACTACGAGCGACTGTAGAAAGTTAAGCGACGTCAAGTAAAGTTATCCTACTGCGTAGAGGAGTTGAGTTCCTCTAATGTGCTGAACACGTTATCTATGTAAAATTTTAGGTTTTGCCATTCCAATCCGCTAAAAACATGAAAGTAATTTTAGTCGCTAGGGTTCCCCGCAATTCTGTTGGTTATCTCATCAGCTACAGAGTAGGATACTTCCGTATCAGCGCTACCGCACGTTAGGGCAGGTTACAAGTTCAGCGAGCGAGTCAGGGTACTCGTGCACCCTGCCTTGTTCTGCAGGGGACTGCACTTGTCATTGTATAAATTGTAATTAGCTAGTTCATGACTAATGTAATGTTATGTTCATAGAATATGTCATTTATTGTTATGTGCGAAATAAGTAAATGCTGCTTTATTGATTTTGTACTTTTACTCTGCTGGGCGAGGGACCGGAAACTTGCTGAACACTTGCGTTCACTCAGTGGTAAAGCACACCGTCTGAGGCCTGTGGCAGGTGAGGCCCCGTCTCTGATCTCACCATGAAGCTAAACCTACGACCGGCGACCTTCTCTCTCTGCCGGTCATTTACACATGCGATAACAATACTGGGCCAACAATTCGGCTTCTGCGGCCATTATAGCGCAGGCGTATGTGCGCAGACACAAGTGCACTCGGTACTCGCGCCTACTCCGATGGGGCCGCAGTCCGACACGATCTGAGGGAAATTAGGCGCAGGACCGGCGGCTTAACGCGCACTTCGAGCACGGATGTGTTGTTGACTATGGACTGTTATTGGAAATTGAAAAGTTTCAATAATATTTTCCGGCCCGACCAGTTCAGCGAACGAGCTTGTTGGACCACGAGACATTCGTCGATCTCCTGTGGTCCAACAGTGCGACCTAAAATCCTGACGCTATAAGTGATGCAAATGTTAGGCGTATTGTGGGACCAGGAGATGTGATGACGTGACCAGCGGCGTATGTGCGACGGCACGCGGCGTGACCGGCGGGCTCAGAGGTCAAGGAGAGCGGGTGCTGGCGACGGTCCAGCTATTGTCATCTATCGATCGAGTCAATTATAAATATTATGAGCGCCATCTTGTACAGCATGACGTAACATTTATATCTCGCGTCGCGGTCAGTTATGTCCGAAACTACTCGGACGACCGTAATGACATTTCCCACGTCTCGATGGGTGACGTTGTACAACATAAAAAGGCCTGTATTGTGGTGTGTGGCCCGGTCAGCTGTTAGGCCTGTATTGTGGTGTGTGGCCCGGTCAGCTGTTAGGCCTGTATTGTGGTGTGTGGCCCGGTCAGCTGTCAGGTATAGTACTATAATAATTATCATGACTATGAAATAGGTTTTTCTGGCGATATATATTAGTAAAAGGTAGTGCCATGCTGCATTGCAGAAAAATTGTACCGACACGACCGGGGAGATCGTTCTCGCTCATTATTGCAAAGTGACAGCTTTCCGGTCGCGTTTCGTACGCATCGTGAATTACCGTTGACAAATTGGAGGGGAGGAGACAAGCAAATCAGCGCGTCTTTATTTGTAGTTGTTAATGGCCGTCCATAGTCATCAAGCGGATCCAATTTCTCTTTTGTGTGTACTTGATGCAGCTATAACAGAACATATCGGATAATTAGGTATTTTACCTTCCTTGCAATGCACCCACAAACATCACTTTAGTACTGTTTGTCGTAGAAATTGGTAGTCCTGTATTTGGAGAACTCATCCGTGATTAGCCGGATGCTAGGATACAAGTAGGTATGTATACTGCCCAAAGATTACAGAGCGATACAGAGTGAGTACACTTAATTCGCCCTTTCTTATTGCTAGTGGAAGGTTTAACTTGTAGTACTTATGTCGCCAGCGTGATTTACCACTGCAATATCCGCGGAGAATAAAACAAATATTTAAATAAAAGAGACAAATAAAGAAATCATTTATTTTGCACGAACCAATACTTACACAGTACATAAAAAAACAATATTTGAAATTAAGTAGACCTCGCAAATTGGGTATCAAACTAGTGTTTGCAGCAGCTCTCGAGTCGCCTGACGCACAGATGCACAGACGCACCGACCATAAACTGACCTGTCTGTTGTGCTAGTGTGGCCACTGCTCACACATCATCTGCACTTTTGTGTGACGACTGTTAAGAACAAGTTGTCTTTGGCCAAATGTCACTGTCCACAGTGTAGAGAGCGTCGGGTTATGGGCGTGGGTATTCACTGAAGGGACACTTTGCCCCTGTGCACGCAGGATCTATGAACAACTGTACATCGGGCGATTTATTTTATGATTTGTATTTAAAAATCAACAAAATGATCCTAAATTTAGTTAAGTTCTCACTACCTTGACACGTGACCAGCTTGCCGTGCTCTCGTTGTTTAAAATAAAAACTGGCCACATGCGAGTAGGACTCACGGAGGAGGTGTTCCGTACCATTGTCTATAAAAATCAAGGCAAAACACATTTGTTGTATAGGAGTTATAACTACAACAGATACACATCACCTGTCTCTAGCTGTCACGGTTCATGAGATAAACACGACAATTTGCCTGCTAAACCTCTGGTTTTGCAGATGTCTAAGGGCCATGGTAGTCACCTACCACCTGCTCGTTTACCCATTAATGAAAAAGAAGAAGAGGACAGGTGCCATGGCCAAAAAGATCTAAGTAAAAGTGTCGTACGTAGAATAAAACATATCGCCTGTACACAGTAATCCGACGCGGTCACTCTACCGACAAAAAGTGAGCCGTTCTAAGCTCTCACGATTTGTATTCATATTTTTATACTGTAAACAGGACTTAATCACGTACAAAATAGTACGCGATTAAGTTCCGTTTAGAGTATCAAAATAAAATCTCAGCTGTTAAGTAGGAAGAATATGACATAGAGATAACAATTATATAGTCAGTTATTATGAATATATTAACCCTCTAAGTTCTCCTAATAATTCATCAGAGGCCACATAAACACTTAGAATTAAAAAATACGACCTTCTAACAGATACCTCCGGCCGAAAACTAGATATTTCGAGGTAAACTAAGCGCATTAATACTCCTTTAAAAATCACTACGCGCGTTATTTGACTTTTAAATGTCGCTGTTTCAACATTTATCGCGTTAGCCAAGGGCGACTAGGTTGAGTGACGTGTACGGCGCGCGCACGCACTGCGCAGGCGCGTCGCTGCGATTTAAGGTACGCAGTGGACTAGGAAGTGTGTCATAAAAGTAAGTCAAATTACAATCCCAGTAATCTGATGTTACTGATATCTGTTTATTACTTGCTCACATGTAAGCCGCCTGCTTGTTCGCCCCTATGCTATAAAAACCTCTGCAAGGAAGAGACGTAAGAGCTAGTGGTATTACATTATACCGAAAACGAATCAAGCTTTGATTAGGGAGGACAGGAGGAATTACTTCACAATGTGTGCGCCGTGTGGTACTATCTGCTTTGCTACTGCTAAGGCATCATCAAGGGCTCATAAGTGGTGGCCAATGTCAAACCTGGAGACACGGTAGAAGTAGCGGTGTAAAATTGTGGTGGGCCAAACCCAACTAAGAAAAATAAGTACCTAACATGTTTTGTATTAAAATTGATGTTATACTTAATCTAAAAGCTCTCCTTTCCATCCTGTTAGGCATTGGTAATATTTATTATACTTCGTTACATTTCGTGCCACGATGCCATGATACTTGGTACGAATTATAATAATATATATACCCTCTTTTCTATTTCTAACGTTGAACATTTTATTACAGAGTAGTATTTATCTCAAGGTTGAATCTGTAGGTGGAAATATTTTCTACTTTGTAATTAAACGAGAATACCTGCATTCATTTAAATAGAATTCAAAAAATTGGTTCAATTGTGGCGGAGAAACCGGTGAAAATATATGAAAACATAAGTACAGTGGAACATTGAAACTCTTCCTCATGTTAAGGCGACCAAAACGCGCGGAGCGCGCACAACATTGCGCGCTCATCCTCAACAAGAGTCAACATTTACGAACGCCGCGCCGTACCGAAGCAAATTTAAGTTACGGACATGTTATTTTAGCACGTACCTGCTTATTATTTAGATATCTTTAGGTTTTAAAGGTGTTCAACCTTCCCCCTTCCCCCTCCACCGGCCGTCGGTCACGTCTGGCTGAACGATCGAAAACAAAAGTCACCAGCATATTACGTCACTCATGCATTAGTTTGTGCGGTTTTTGCCAAGATTAAGATTTAACACAAACACACGAACTCCGCCAGTTGGCTTCGTGCGGAATATATTTTCTGTATAAATTAACTAGCGACCGATTCTGGAGCTGCTCGGGTAATATCTAATTAGTCATGATGTAATTGGGTGTGTGTATGCTCTTGTTATATATTAGCTAGTTATAATTTGCGCTACTCCTGAGATGTGATGCAAATGTGCATGGCCTAGAAATGTATGACAAGTCTAACCATTTGAATTTGATTTTCCTAATGACCGCCTTAATATGAAAAAGAATAGAACTTTGAAATGATACAGACACAAGACATCTCCTCCACACCGCCGCTTTGTCATCAGTCATACCCTACAACATACAGTAGAAAAGTATTAATAAATATTGTGAAATTCGGTTCAGTGGCTTTTGAACCTGCAACATATATTGGCAAACGGCCGTGACTTTATGTAAACTTATGTTTTAGAGCTCTGATTTTGTTTTTATGGTCAACTCGCACAACCAGTACATACAGGCCTAGAATGTCTCCCAAGTCCAGATTTTTACAGACCGTCGGTATGTGTTAACATAAGCGAGAGGTTCAAATCAAGAATGTTTTGTTCAAAATAAGCATCTACTTATCTCATCACTCTACCACCGGTTCAACCTCGGCCCGCGAATAACGGGCGAAACAAACTCAGTGATTCGATGTACCTCTCACAGCTGATCTCTAAAAACAAATTAATATTGGCCCTAGAAGTTAGCGCGCCGGCATCAAAGGTGGAGTAGAGTGGGGCGAAGCAAGATGGCTCAGCCTAGTGTTGCGAAGGCATCGATCACCAGGACTTCGCCGGACTTATGTCCCGTGATGGAGGGCCAAGACAGCCCAGCAGGCAGTCGAACACTCTCGCAGGGGCTCCTATTCGGTCCTCTTCACCCACTCGCGTCACCTAAAACTGGCGGGAAAAAGGTGTACAGTTGACATCAATTTTTTTCATTATGAGTTGTGACTACGTTTGAATCTATACATCTGGACACAACGAAGTGTGCGAGGATGCTGTGAGCATTTAGCAACACTTGAGAATGTTCTAGATCAAAACACGTTTCATGATCTTTAGCCGCCGGTCGGGCGAGTTCGGGCGACGTGGCCACTACTCACTGGTGGCCTTGAGGGTTGAGGCGGCTGCTGAGCTGGGAGCATCCTTTGTATTACTGGCAGCTCCCGGCCGTCTCATCGACATTTTGATGTAACTGCCAATCACTTTTCCACCACCTTAGGGAGGAAATTTTCAAACATTCTGTACTACCATAGCAGATTCCTATGTAATAATTGTATCGATCCGTGTCGGCTGGGGGTTAACAGATCAGTCAGTTACTCAGTCATTGTGTGTATAATGAGGAGGTATATAAACCTGGGGCTAAGGTGTTTGTACGCTAGACCCGTTTTCATATGAGAGTGCAACTCATAGGCAGAGTCGGTTTTCCCATTGGGCCCGTGAGGTCAGGCCGAGAGCGGCATGGTTTTAGCAGCGGCAAAATCTTAGTAAAAGAACCATTATGGCTCATACGAATAAAAAAATATAAAATCGAAAACAAAATATTACTAACAATTGTTTAAAAATAGTGACACATCGTAACTCTGGCGTCACCCTTTAAGCGGTGTCCACTTTTACTCTTTTAGATCGTTTCTTGACGAACAGACTCCAAAATGGTGCCTCCTCAGATGGGGTCTAGGGCGGCGGAGTTCGAACTAGTTTAATGATGCGAAAGTCGTCGAGGACAGTGGCTGCTAGCGCCCACTAAAACACCATTCGTTGGTGCAACTGCAATTAGCACCCTTTGTAGTACCTACTGTGTTGTAAGATGTCCAGCAGACAATGGATCCAAGTGCTTCCTGAAGGCCAGTAGGAAGTCGGAAACAGCTACCAATATTTAACTGAACGTACACCGCACCAAGCTGCAGGAATCTGGAGCGACCTACTTGTAAGTTATTCGTGAAAACTAAGAAATACTCATTCGTCCCCGTAACACAAGTCGTCACGGTACTTGGCGCAGGACCAGCCTAACGCGGTGCGGTAAGTCCACAGACGTTATTATTGTTATTATTCTACACGAGATGTACTTACATCTCGTGTAGAATTTCGTGATAGTCGTAGAGTTACAAAATTATTTTCATTACCAAAAACATGGACAAAAAGGTTCTCTAGTACAAATCTAGATAAAAGTAGATAAAAAATGTAAACTGAGTCTTAAATGTAAATACACAGGTTGATGTAACATCTTCTTTGTCTCTCCCTCACGGCATCTTGCTTGTAGACGAACGGGACAAAACGTAACCTCTATCAGGCTATGTCTGAGACAACACAAAACAGACAAAGCCAAGAAGAGGCTAGGTCAACGTCCCCTTATCTCTTCTCTTCCTTTCTTCTCCGTCGTCAGTCGTTGTCTTGTACGAACTTCATCGTAAGTTCCCTCTGCGTCTTAAACTTTGCTGCGTATACATTAACTAAAACGCACAATATCTACCAAACATTTTTAAATAAAAGGGAATTTATACATACAACCATTTTGACCAATCCTAAACAAAGTATCTTTATCTAAGTAATAAATAACTTTACCTAAGTAATAAATAGCTCTACCTAAGTGTCGTGCAAATTCTAAACGTCGTCAGATATCAAGACACAGTTTAACATGTAAACGAATTGAAAGACTTTTTAGAGAAAATCAATTTGAGTTGTGAAACGAAAAAGAAACAAAGAACATGTTCATTGCAAAATATAACTCTGTCACTTGAAAATCTCGTTACAAAATATATCTCTGTCACTTGAAAATCTCGTTACAAAATATATCTCCGTCACTTGAAAATCTCGTTACAAAATATATCTCTGTCACTTGAAAATCTCGTTACAAAATATATCTCTGTCACTTGAAAATCTCGTTACTAATAGTTCGTCTAGTTGAAGGTAAAAGAATAATAAAACTAAATGTTAAAAGAGAACATTTTAAAGTAACCGTTTAACCCGTTGAAGTCTTTAGCTCCACTAGCCAGAATTAGGAATGATTCCTAACTTTAAGTTTAACGGTCTCAACTTACGAGGGACCCATTATAATTTTTTTTTTCAGTTTGTGCGTCTTGCTATTTAATTATTAGATAATCCACATGCCATATATATTACGATGTTCTTACACCAAATATTTTGTAATGAGCACTGATGTTTTGAAATTCACTTAGTGTCAGCTTAGCAAAAAACTTGTAGCACTCACGGGTCATGTTAGATCATTATAAGTTATGTAGATTTACCAATCAGGATGCAAACTTGAAGATAAGAGCGATGAGAGTGTTGTTTAATCAATTTCTCAAACTTGAAAAATAATAAAATAAATCTAATTATGGAAGACACACCTGTCCTTGAACGTTAATGTGACGCTCCACCCTCCGAGAGCTTACGATAGAGATCATAAATCTAATTAAAATAATAAATAGAGTAAAGTAAATAATAGACTATCTACCGCTGCAATGTTACGGGCCCAGAGCTACAGACTCCCAAGACAGAAAGAGAGAAATAAAACGGGGCTCACAATAACACACGGTGTATCCAGGGCAGGCTACGCCATCGATACTTAGACAATCATTCATTAAAACTTATAAACATTATTAAAGTCCACAACCATCGATCAGTTTTATAAAAATCATATGAATAACATAAATTTAAATATACAACGTCCAGGGCGTTGTAAATTAACATAGTCATTATAAGTCTATTTGAATATTTGTCTCACGGCGCGAGAAGCCGTGTGGCTACACGAATACAAATTTCAAGGTTTTCAACTATGAGAAACCATTTTTATTCAAGTTTACAACACTAAAATTATTAGAATTCAAATAAACAAGGCTTATTTCAAATGCCAAGGTGGGCAAAATGGCCGCCTGCCATATTTAAAAGTGTCAATCCGAGGAAATTTTGCAAGACTCTGTTTCAAACCTCATTCCATACATATGAGATCTCACCTAAAATCATAGTGCAACAAAGGATTATTTAAATACATAAGTAATAACATAAAAATGGCGTCATGTCTGGTTGCCTAGTGGAAAATTTGATACACATGATGTTGTGTCTTGCAGTTTAGTTGAAAAACAGGGCTTCTGGGTGTATTCGGCTGTCTGATTGGAAAGCAAACAAATACACACTACGTGAATCGGATCACATATCACGGTTGTTTTATTCCCCCGAAACAGGTTCAAAATTAAAAAATAACAAAAGAGAATTGTGTAGCTAGCGAATTGCTATGTTACTCAATGAATATTATTACCCGAAAAGTGCTCGGTTCACCCGCTAGTTGGCGTGGCAGTCTGGACGCACGGTCCATACACCAACTCAGCTCAACCGTCCAAAGTCTGTGGAATTTATAACATATCCGAGATCGCGCTTCACGTGACACGACTCGACATCACAAGCATCTCTGACTCATGTCCCGGTCTAGTCATGTTTAACATGAAGCGCTCGCGTCATTGCGCGCTCAGCAGGCCAATAGGATCTAATGCTCACAAAACACGTTTGAAGCAGCCGTGAAACTGGCAAATGAGCAGCCCGGTCAACATGCTGACATGTACACACCAGCATATTTTTTGCATTCTTGATTCGAAATCGAGTTTCTTTTCTTAAATTAAAATTATTCTCAAAATGATCACCTACTTACTATCTGTACCTACTTCGCGGTTTTATCTCGCGTCGTCTATTCCCAGGGTCTATACTATTCTATCTATACTAGTCGTCTATACCTTTAATTTCTGTTCGTGATAAAAAGTATTTTTATCCTATGCCAGAATCCATTTTAAATCAAATCAGATATTTGCCTGAGTAACAAACACATAAACTTCCTCTTGTGTATGAACTTGTATATGTTACGTTGGGTCTATGATCACTCAAGCGAACAAGTTTCATGAATTGTAATTATCAATTAATGTGTCGATGTCCCGAACCCTGGATCTGTGATTTTCTTGACCAGGAGACAGATCTTATAGCTGCAGCTGTTTTCGTAGCAATGGCTAGCCGACGTAGCCTTGCTACGATAGTAACTTGGGCGTAGCAGATGATAAAGGTACGTAGCACTGAACGTCTCTCGCCTCGTTCAGCTTTATAGTGTGCATATAATTGTCACGTGCGTTTAGACAAAATATACAAATTTCATATAAATGATCATTGTTTAAAGTAACAATTATTGTTTTTGTAAAAGTGCCAATCAAATCCACTTTGATCGTGTATTAGGTCCCTAAGCACTTCGTCGTCCGTTAAGAAATGCATTTCACTACCTGCATAATGTAAAACAAACTTGTTCCTATATGTATATACGTGCTACTTACATATTCCGCAACATACAACGACACAACTTCATGCCAGTTACCTAGACGAGGTAAGCAGAGCGAACGGAGCACCACATAAGATCTCGATCCTTACGTACCTTGTCTTGCCTCCTCGACATTCATTACCCTCCCACACCCGATCCAGTACTGCTCTTCTCTGGTAACTGTAGAGGCGACAGCAATAGCGCCGCCAACCAGTAGATTCTACATTCACACAGATATATCTGTTTTGTTATTCTTTCATCTGCGCTTTTTTGCTACATTTCCGAACTCCGAACAGCATGAAGTTCGAGAAAACCTGAGCATACCCATTCTCATTACGTAGCATGCATTGATAGCAATTAGAGCTTATAGTAAACAGTTACTTTCGACAGATTTTAAAATTGTAGATTTGAATATAAGATAATCAGCCGTGACATACAACACTCTGCTCTCTCTGCCTATTAAGTGATCGTGAAGACAAACGTCGCCAACCAATGCGTTCTCCCCGTAGTGACCTACGGGGCCGAAACATGGCCTCTTATGTCAGGACTGCTCCGCAAGTTTGCCGTCGACCAACGGTCTATTGAACGTGCTATGTCGGCTGTTTCTCTGTCCGACAGAATTTATAACGGAGTCATAAGGCAGAGAACTCAAGTATCCGATATCACGCGACGAATAAGCTCGTTGAAGTGGCAATGGGCTGGTCACACACTTAGAGAAACAGATGGCAGATGGGCCAGTAAGGTTCTGGAGTGGAGGCCGCGTTTAGGAAAACGAAGTGTTGGTTGACCGTTCACCAGGTGGGAAGACGATCTCCGTGTAGTGATCGGTCCGGGACGGATGCGAGTAGCAGTAGATCGATCGACTTGGCGTTGAGACAGGTCCATGTCCAGCAGCAGACCAATAAGGGCCGTTAAAGCATGCAGGAGAAACCGAGAAAGTAATTCATTAGTAAATTTTAAATTTTAAATTAGAAAACCAGTCTGTGATGGTGTGGTCACACTCAACAAAGATAGGATGTCCATGTGGAAAAAACTGCCATAAAACTGCCGAAACCTCCAACATTGGGAGGACGTCCAAAAACTATCAGAGAAGAACATGAAGCTTCACTTGGACGCAGTGACAAGAAAAGGGAAGGAGAAAGAAGTGGTTTTATTATTAATGTCAAGTGGCACCACTAAATTTGAGAACGGTGGAGACAGAGGGAGAGAAAGACAGAGAGTGAGATAGACAGACAGAGAGAGAGAGAGAGAGAATACGTCATTACGATCGTTAGGCACTGAACATGGTCTGTCGGCAATAAATATTCTGACGTTCATAAATGCCTTTCGAGGTTGGTACGAGTAATTAAAGTATTATATATTAATTAAATTACATCCAAACGAAATGCGTGCCATTTGCATTTGTAATTTCGAATTCTGCATTCTTAGCCACTCATTTAATTATTTATATATTTTCTGTGTAGTCATTCGCTTGAAGGTTTCACACGAATGCAGGTACAACAATTTATAATGATAAATTACCCCCAGCCACGTTGCCCGGACTGCCATAGGTCCGAGGTGACTTACCTACGAGACTTCCTAAAAATAATAGCGTTTTTCCTTAAGGTTTTTCCAATATGTTAAGGTAGACGTGACAGAAGATATAATTGACTTTGAACAAGTGACATCCACTGACTTTGTAATTGTTAGCTGTGGAGGAAAACCTTCTAAAGCTGCTGAGTCAAGAGCGACCGCCGGACACCGAGTAGCATGTGGGTGGAACAGGCTCGCACACAGGCTGGTCGTGCTCGAGCTGTCCCGCTCGGTGGTCCGCTAACTAACTCTTAATAGCGTCAGGGCGCCAAAATCATTTTCACGTTTGTTCTACAAGCGGGAAATACCAAGCCCTGCAGTGTCAGTCAGAATACGTCCCGACTCCACCAGAGGCACACAAGTTGTTTGTGAACTACATCTTTGTTCATTAGATCTTTTGCGGTTATTATAACTCTACTTTTACAGGAAATTCCACTGTTTATATATTTTTATGATACTTACAAATTACCTACTAAAGTAAAGCGGAATTACGTGTGATTTGAACTCTGTTTCTCCGGTTTGTTTTATATTTTTTAATGCTATAAAACATAATTACTTAAGTAACACAGAATGAGGTTATAAAACATGGCGGAATAAGTTTAAAAGATATTCTGAAACCAGACGAGTGTGCGGTGTTCTTGATCGGGTAGCTCACATATCGGCTTCGATGGTCCTATGGGGGCCTGACAGTTGGTATCCCTTTGTGGAAAGACGATATCTGAAGGATAAAAGATCTTTGCATTTGAACATAAAGTAAAAGTAGATATATAATGGACCTCATAGAGATAGATCTTAGTTTTAATCTAATTAAATCCATAATAATAGGATTATAAGTAGAATCGGTTGGATTGATATAGACACATCCGTGCAGTATGCAGGCACTAAGTATATCACATCGTGAACTGACTATAAGATAATAATTGCTTGAATACTTTGTATGTTTCAATGGGTGGTGATGAAGCATGTGAAAAATTCTGAGTGTTTACCTAGTTAATATATTATATTACATCACTATAACAAAGAGCAACCTAATTAAAATATAATTAACCTAAGCACAGACAAACTGAGATAAATTTGTATGCAATAAAACGTTGCTTGTAATACTTTTATGAATTTATAAAGTATTCAAAATAATGAAAAGATGTACGTGCAACGAACGTTTGCGAACTTGTTTATTTTCATCATATTTTATAGTAATTTTAATATGATTAAATCTCAATATACAGAAAAGTTCTATGCCTGTATGTGCCTGTAGCCTTGTACACGATTTATTTATTTAAAATGTGATTATATATTTTCTGTGTAAGTAACTTAATTATTACGTAATGACAAAAGTACAACTCTACCTCACCTGCGTGCGTGGCGGAGGCACAATTATAAAAACCCGCGAAACACGTCCCCAACTCACAAACACAGAATCATAACTGAATATACAAGATCGGAATCTATATGTCCTCGATATCACTGAATTGATTAAAATTTTAAAACTGGTTGAATAAAAATGTTAATTATTTGGCGGGCGCGCTGATGCGACCGAGACGTTAGACCCTAGCCGGATTTAAAATATTAAAACAAAAAAATGTGCGCTCGCTCATATGGGTTGGGTACGGAATTCTGGTGCTCATTTCACACGACAATGGTTCTGTATATAAAAAGAAACCCTCATCCCAGTCTATAAAATCAGCTGTTAACTGTGATGCAGAAACTGTCAACGGTGTTCTGTGTGTTGAAAATTAAATGTGTGAAGATTAAAATAGTGCGTGTTCCCACATGAGGATAATATACATATATGGAGAAGGGATGCCATAGGCAGTTCTATGTAGGCGAGTGACTGTCTTGGTTAATAGACATGATTATCATTGCATGATTGGTTCATTACTATCTTTGTATATCTATCAGATCAAAAATAGAGACAGAGTGAACAACAGTTGCTGTCTATGGTTGTCTATGGTAAAATCATAAATTATAAACTCAAGCAAAACTACTACACAGCTCAAAAAATAATGATGATGAATGAATAATTGATTTGTGCTTTGAATTAACATGGCACGACGGTCACTGCAGTCGATGATTATACAGAAAGTGAAAATGATAATCATTTCCGCACGAGCGATTGACCTTTACTCTCATGGTAATTGTGTCAAAAATATTTTTCATCCGTCTACCATCAGGATGTTGCTGAAATAATCCTAAAGTATAACCTACTCTACTAAGCCTTGAACCAAATTTTGCTTTGAAAAATTCGTTAGTACTATTTTTCCATACGCCTTGTACACTAAAAAAACAGCCACACGATATTTTTGGGCAGTTCTAGAGTGACTGTCGACTCAGCGCGGACCCAACGTGAAACGGGGTACATCCAAGTCTGAGTAAACTCGTGTGCAGATGAGGCCTGACAACTAGGCGCTAGTAGAACATGGAGCTTATTCGAAGGTATTTCTTAAAAACTTTAGTTCAGTTCAGTAGTAAAATTATCAAGAACTTTTTATTACTGCTCAAAGTTTAAATTTTTTATATTTGTATCAAAACTTTTGGATGGGAATGCACGAGACGCGGCGTAATCCACTATAATACCATACTATGTACGTAATCCACTATAATACCATACTATGTACGTAATCCACTATAATACCATACTATGTACGTAATCCACTATCATACCATACTATGTACGTAATCCACTATAAGACCATACTATGTACGTAATCCACTATAATACCATACTATGTACATAATCCACTATAATACCATACTATGGCAGGGCGACCCCATCTCTAGGCCAGTAGTGGAGTGAGTGATCGCCTCACAACAAACTGAATGAGGGGCATAAACCCTATCCAAATCTTTCTTTTCTTTTTTTTTTGTTGACGCGGGGAAACGCATTGACACGCCTTCACTGGCCCTCGGTAGGGTCCAGTGGTGTGTGGGGCTCGCGGCACATTATACATTGCCGAATGCCCACAAAAACACCGCGAGTGCCACCAGTGCCGCCTTTAGTGAGGTGCCCCGGAACAGCAAATCATCAGGGCACCTCAAACGGCAAGTCAGCCTTCGAAGGGAACGACGCCACCTCCGCAGATGGGGTTGTCCTGAATCACGTGGCAACCCCAACAACTTCGGGACAGTGCAATGTGGTGAGGTTCCCATCCTTGCCCCTTGCCCCGTGCGCAAAATCGCCGCCATTTTTCCTCTTTTGTCCCCTCTTCTTATAAGAGGGGTACAAAGAGCGGCACCTCCTCCTGCTCCTTACTCCTCTCTTCTTATAGGAGGGGCAATAAGAGCCGCCACTTCCTGGGTTCAATTGGCATCCCCCAGGTGTCGCGGATCACCCCAAGTTACTGAGCTTCACCGCCAAGACAAGGCTTGAACCATGCTGGGGATCCAAGTCCTGCCAAGATAACATATAACTCCCGACACAAGGAGCAACCTGTTTCTAAATGGGCATTCTGATTTCGTCACAGTTCTTGCCGCACAATGGTTTCTCACGGGTGGATTTCTTCGCCGTCCCTAGGAACCCAACTCCCTTCTCCTAAATGTCATTGTTCAAGGTCGCCCACTCGCGCGACACAAATGTCAAATGCAAATACACACACACACGCGGTCCCACAGTCACACATAAGTCGTAACCATTGAATATCTAACAAAACTTATTATTTCTTCGTCAAAATTGTTGACTATTTTTTTGCAACATGTCGACATAATCCTTGTAGCTCTCGCCGGGTCGGCGGGATGTTATGGATTCATGCGACATGTGCTGTGAGCCGAGATGCCCATAGCCATCACGTGGGTATTACATTTTAAAGCCACGGTATTTTAAGGACTTTTTCTTCTTTTCGAGTCAGCAGTTCTATATCGATTCAATCATCAGGACAAATATTTTAAATGGCGGCATTCAACAAAGGAACAGAGAGCCCGCAACTTCAAGATAATCTGGGCGTTGGGAATGCATATCGTATAAGAATTAAAGTCACGCAACAGTGTGACTATAATTCTTCCGTAGATGAAAAGTGCCAAGAAGCCTAGATAGCTCTAGATTGACTAATATCATCATTATCAGCTCTTCCTCATTCTGTTGAATATTGGTATTATTCTTAACGTTAACCTTTTTCGCACCTATACCTGTGCTGTTGACCGATCCGCCTCTCTGTCGCAGGTCGAAGTGATGCATCACAATGTGAGAGATATAAAAGCTAATTTCTCCCAAGCCCCGGAGCTAGCTGGGGGCGCACTCGATAGCTGATAGCTGAACTAAGCCGTCGCGTGCTCCTGCTACTCAAGTCGCCGCCCGCCTCGCACCACGGGATCGTCTTCCTCCCGTGCATCCAAAGTTTGTTCCAGGTCGCACACAATTGGCAGCACACCAGCGAACTCAGCAGTCGACCCTCAGATCAATGTCAGTGTTACAAGGTCATAGTTAATTAGATTATTAACAGTTAATTAGACAGCTAATCGTTAGTTGTCTGTTCGATTGTCATTATTTGTTTTTCCAGTCCAGGCTGTAATCGTTACACGCGATTTTGCGTGACTCACAATATTCAATTATGGATATTGACGAGAGACATCTGTAAATCCTTGTTTCGGTCAGAAATCGCTGTGCCGGTTTGATGTTCCTCAGGCCCATGCTTTGGCCACTCGCAAGAAGGAAAAACGCATGTGTCAAAGTTATGGACGCACTTGTGAAGTTACCCTTCTTCGTCGTGACATATATTTTTAGTAAGAGGTAGTACCATGCTGCGTTTCGTGCGATTTGTGAGCAGCCGGATGCTCATTGGGGGCGACGCACAGGCATCGTAATTATGCTGATGTTCATGGGCGTCGGTAGTCGTAAACATACTCCGATTATGCTATAAAAATCACACTGACATTCTTACAAGACAAGAAGGACAAAGGTTTTATAATCGTAGTCGCAACAGCCATTGTTAGGGTTCCGTAAGCAAATGGTAAAAAACGGAACCCTTACATAATACATACGCCTGTCCGTCCGTGTGTCACAGACGGTTTACTCGGACGTTATGGATACCTACTGCGTGTTTGTAATTTGGATGTTTGGTGTATTTTATGAACGGTTACTATACTATATATGATTTTGAAAAATAAAATTGTCGAGGGTAGCTCTCCTCACATATCACCGAGGGATGAAAAAATCGAGAGAGCATAGCCTATATAGATGACACCCATTTTAAGTAGGTATTTCTAAATGGTGTTGAGGTTTCTAAGAGAGGATTTTAATTCTGCTTATGTTTTGGTTACGTCTTACTTAAACTGTGATAGATTTTATAGTCATAAAAATGTGTATTTGTGTGTGCATATGCGTGTATCCCCTTTAAGTTTTGAACTAACAATCAAAATTGTAAAAAAAATCACAACATAGCGTTCAGTAACAACTTGAAACGACAATTGGGTCTGACAAAATCCATTGAATTAAATAATTTAAAGTCTTTTTCTAATTATTTTAGGCCCTAACAACTACTACGGAGTGCCAACTATAACCTAAATCCAAAGAATACATAAAAAATTAACATAAAATAAACATTTCTGTATTCCATATACCCAAGTACCTAACAAGTAAAATGTGCTATAGGTATCCTTTGACATCACATAGCTTTTGCGAATGCCCAAGTTACCGACAGGGTTTTTTAAAATGAGATAGGGGACAAATGAGCAGTGGATGACGACCGCCGCCCATAGACATCTGTACGACTATGGGGTCTTACTGGTGCGTTGCCGGTCTTTAAGTAATAGGTGTGCTCTTTTCTTGAATACCTCTAAGTCGTGTGGGGTCGGAAATACCAAGGAAGACAAGCACTGTTGTGGATTTACGGACATCAACGGGACGGGCGTGGGACTTAGGCGTATCCACAGATAGAGTTCTAATCGGAGCAGTCACCTTTTTAGGGAACGGGTGCACCAAAACTGTCTTCCAAGAGCTGGGGACTAGGCCAGCAAAGTGGGAGAATCGGAAAAGGCGCGTCAATAGTGCAGCCAACTCCAGAGTACGTTTTCGCAGCAATTAGATCATCAGACTAGATATTTTTATCCACTAGTCCCAAAATTTGTCCGCTAATTTTAATTTATTGTCACCTACACCTTTGTAGAACCTATGTAAGGTTTGAGGATATTTTATGAGGAAATCTACAGAGGGAAATCTAATAGTATCCTCCTACTTTTCCTTACCAAAGTAAACTCAAAATGAACTGCAAAATCCACTCGTTAATAACATTAAAGAGTAACAATTTGTTCGGTACACTGTAGGTGTTGAACATATCAGGTGCCATGCGCCTTCAGTACATTTAGTACTTTAGTATTCAACGTCGTATACATTAAATCTGTGTGGTACAGCATTGTTGTAACTGTTTTCACATTCAAATAGGTGGGTCATACCCATAGGTACTTGGATACATTATTTATGAAATCGAGTACTCTAAGTTGTATTTGTTATTGACATTTTTTTTAGAACACTACAGTATGCTAAAGATGATAATGCTATTGATAACTATGTGACTCTCCATTCCCTCTGCCTATCACTAGGAAACTGGCGTGAACATGTACGTATGTATGTAATTATACACATTAAATATCATAACACTTCAACCACGTACACACTATAGAATTGAACGGGCCCGAAGCAGTATTGCAGCTGCATTGAGCCGGAACGTTATCTGCTAATTCTTTTTCGGAGGGACAAATGCTATAAGTACGTAAGAAGATAAAAATGTAAAGTTAAAATGTTTTAGTAAATCATGTGTCATGGACATTTACGCCTCTCGAGCACGAATGTCGAAACTAATTGAAAGGTAAAGTATGTTAGTATATAGAGAGATGCAAGGGTCAGACATTCTGGAGGTGGTTCTGGTGACCAGTTTGTTACTGAGTCGCCTCAGTTTAGGCGGCCGATGGATGGCCGCAAGCCCCACACACCGCTGGACCCCACCCAAGGGTCAGTGAAGGCGCGTAAATGCGTTTCGCCGCTTCAACAAAAAATCAATGATTCATTCAAATGTTGGAATGAATCAAATCGAACCCCACACACCCATCGCACTCAGGACCGGTAGCAGCGCTTAAATGCATTTCCCGCGAAAATAAAAACAGATAGGGTTAGAGACGGACACGCGTACAGTCTAGATTGTACCTACGCTGCCTGCGGCCGCCAGGGACTCCGACCACGTTCTCGGTGGTATGTGAATAAAACCACATCTTTGGCGCGCGAGGGATTAATTAAAATTAGGATCCGCGCCGGATGAGCCCGAATCCCGGTAGAGGTTTTGGGAGTGCATGTTATTTATGGCCGCCGCGAATTGTTTTGGTCTGCACCTCGCTGTGTACTTTATAGTGTATCATCAACATCAGGTTGCGTGAAGACCCAGTAAAAGAAACATTTCGGAACAGCAGAAGCGCTGAATGAAGCGCTTCTTATTGAATAGGTATCTCAGGGAACTCTCAATACACAACATGCCGACTATGTTTTATTTACCTATGGACCCAGGACATGCTCCATAACAGGCGAAATGAACCGACAGGTCTGGGGAGGTACCTCCCGTTCGCAAGATAGCGCCGAAAAGTGATGGCTTTGCTGTTTTGTGTCCTGCCCACCCTCGGATATGATGCTGAGACGGACTCTTAAAAAAAATTATATATCAAATAGAAGTAGGCATCTAGCTTCGACATCTTACAGGAAAACTCAAATGCACAGACACGCGAGGTTTACTGACGTGGTTTAAGAGATAAACGAAAAAAAGACGAGCTGGGCGGGACACCTCGCCAGGCGGTAAGACGGACCCCAATTTCGAAATGCTATCAGCAGTCAGAATGGAGGATAGCCGATATCCTAATCACTATCGGGTGGAACTGACAAGGATTGCATAGGACCGGAGGGAATGGCGAGATAGAGGAGAGACAGCCGGCAGTGGGAAGTCTGCGGCGAATACACATCCATAACTGTGCCAAATATCATCCAAACCCGTGCAGATATATATAGTTGCCACTAATATTAGTAGGATTGATAGATACTTGTAATAAAGGTAAAAACCAAAAGAGATAATGTATATCTCGATTTCAGAGAGCTTTTTTTCATTATTAGGTTTTTAAATGATTATAAAGTAATTTTGGCACTTACATTGAATGAGACATAACATTAAATGAGATTATGAGAGTAAAATTAGCAAAGCTCTAATCTATTGTTGTTATATTTCTGGCTAGTAACATATTTAGATACCTGTAGTATTTCCTATTTGTTACAGTTTCAACCTAACCTACGTCACAATAGTGCAGTTGCCCGCATTTTTACTTACTGACATATCCTTTTAATTTCGTCTAATAGAATTAGTGTTTTTTTTTTTCTTAAAGTCTAAATATAAGTACTTTCTCCTTTAATGTAATAAGGTATGCCTGTAGCTAATGTAAAATGGATCCCAAAAAATAATCGTCGTCAGTGAGAAAATGTAAACTTTGTGCTGTCAAAACGTCGCTCCTATTAGCCGTAGCGCTGGGATATAGACTATAGCCTTCCTCGATAAACTGACTATTCAACACAAGAAAAGTCTTCAATTCGGGCCAGTACTTCCTGAAATAAGGGCGTTGAAAGAAACAAACAAACTCTTCAGCTTTATATTATTAGCACAGACAAGTATTACTCAAGTACACAGATGGACCAGGCACAAATGTACCGACTGTACCGCGCAGGGGGCCGCGCTCACGTGACGCCGTCTGTCAGCATCGGAGGGAGAGGGAACATATGCATGGCAATACGCTGTCTACGGGCGTCGGAGGTGTTCCAAGTACCTCGACTGCTCGTTTGTCTCTTCAGCACTTGTAATACAAGTAGGGTATGATGTGAATAAAGTTTAAACTTCTTTATAAATATCAGCGGGACATCATCATGATCATGGGCTAGCTGACGGCCCTCGCGCGCACAACCGCCGCAGCAGTTTAACTGACGGCCCTCGCGCGCACAACCGCCGCAGCAGTTTAACTGACGGCCCTCGCGCGCACAACCGCCGCAGCAGTTTAACAAACAGCCCAGGGACTGATGATGTCGCTGCTGGCCGTTGACCGCTGATTGCTGACCACTGACCGCAGACTGTTGACTGATGACCGCTGACTGCTGACCGCTGACTGCTCACCGCTGACTGCTGACCACTGACCGCAGACTGTTGACCGCTGACCGCAGACTGTTGAGCGCTGACTGCTGACCGCTTACTGCTGACTGCTGACCGCTGACCGCTGACCGCTGACTGCTGACTGCTGACCGCTGACTACTGACCGCTTACTACTGACTGCTCAAACTCATGCATAATGCAAAGCGACCCGGATGTCGCTAGCGCGGGAGCTGCCGACCGCTACATTCGTATAAATATCGAATAGCGATGTACAGACTTTAGTGTCTTTTCATTTTAAAGGGGGCCAGAATTACCTGCACATAACTGCCGCGGGGTTCAGTATTATTTTTAACTAGCCGCCAAAAAATATAATTTTTGGATTCACATAACATGAGGGTCCAGTGCGCGTAGCTCTGGTCAACAGACCTGACGTATGCCTGTCCCGTGTCTAGGCGCGTAATTACATAAATATTATTAAATGTGTTATTAATATAACACATTCACGAGCGGTAGTTTTTATCATAACTATGACTCCGAAGTTCGTCTGTCCGTCTGTATATCATGAACCTCTATCTCATGAAACGCTAGCTAGACAGTTGATTTGTTCTCCTGAAACAGATTTTACGCGGGGCGCAGCAAGACACAACAGTCGCTGCCTCCTGGTGTAACATCTACGACGGTGTAACTGCCGCGACGGTAGAGCGCGCGACGGTGATGTTATCGCTCATCTTGCAGTAGGCGCCAGTCACTGCCCAGTCACTGCCCAGTCACTGCCCAGTCACTGCCCAGTCACTGCCCAGTCACTGCCCAGTCACTGCCCAGTCACTGCCCAGTCACTGCCCAGCACTGCCCAGTCACTGCCCAGTCACTGCCCAGTCACTGCCCAGTCACTGCCCAGTCACTGCCCAGTCACTGCCCAGTCACTGCCCAGTTACTGCCCAGTTACTGCCTGACCCCCGGCTTATCTCCCTGCTTTACAAGCGCGCTTCGTGCTGCCATACCTTCAACACCCGTCACAAGTCTCATGACTGTTTTAGGGCCGGAGATCTTTGACGCCAGCGCAATTCAGGTACAAAGATGGCATTTGAATACTATTCAATAATCAACATATGATGGTGTCCCTACACACGAATTTAAACGCACGCACACACACACACACACACACACACGCGCGCGCGCGCACACACACAAACACGCGCGCGCGCACACACGCCCACACACACACACATACACAAGCGCACTATATTTCCTCATCCTCCAGATCCGAGATCCGAGATCCGAGGTCGATCCGAGATCCGATGCGTCGGCGACTGCCGATCTCGGATCGACGCGACCGGACAGAAAACAGGCGCAAGACCGACGGTTTAGCGTGCTCGACCAGGCGCCAGAGTGTAACACCGCCGACTTCCTTCCACTTCGGGACTCGGGTATACAACTGAACATGCGTACCGCTAGGCGTGTGATAGTAAAGAGCAGTCAACATCCGAAATGGATCTACATGAGGTAGCTTTTGGTTAAAAGGTTTCTACTAGAAATTACCGACGACCATAAATATCCTGAAGTTATGCGAATGATATGCTCTTCATCACCCTGTTCAAACTATTGACCTTCTAAGCATGAGAAGCAAAAACCAGTCGAAGGCATTCGGTGAATACGGATGGGAATCCGCGTTACCGTGTGGATAGTCGAGAGGTATGGAGTGGACGAAACGCGACGACCAGGCCATCGCTTGGAGGTGGTCTCATGAGCGAGAACTTACTACGACCTCCCCGGTCGTGATGCGGTTGCAATATAGCAGTGGCACTACCTCTTTCAAAACAATATATATCCAACGTAGCCACCTCTTCACGCCGGCGGGCCGACTGTACAGACCAAGCGTCTAGAAGCTTACAGCTACACAGCGGCTCGCCCAACGTTATTGGCGTAACCTCTGCGCGGCTCGCGGGCGACCTCTGCGGGGGCGGAGGTGACGTCAGCGGTACCTGGCGCGAGGCGCCGTGTTCTCACAGATTTTGACCTTCATAAACTTACTAGGGAAGTGTGTCATAACCAAGTTTATTTAGGGTTCCGTATCCAAAAAGAACGACACGTTTTTTATAGTTACGACAAACGAGCAATCGAGCCTTTCAATGATTACTGATGCCCATGAACATCAGCATAATTATGCCGATGTGTTGCACTTCTTCCCATGCGAATGATGGCATAAAATATTAATCGTATCTATTTAGTTACTTATTTCTGTCTACCATTTTTCTAAAACATTTTGAAAAGATTTTTTACGTAGAAGATACCTACGATGCCGACGTCTTGTATATCAAAAAGTAGGTACCAGCAAAACTCCTGATTGTCGGCTGAGCACGTTTATTGACACCATATTAACGGAGATTGATTGGAGAGAGTGTACCTACTTGTGTCTAAGCACACACCTGTGCACTTTATTGTATCCTGCGCAGTCGGCTTGCTGTAGATAGATGAGAGGATAGGTACTATTAGTATCGAGTACACTTTGTATAAATTTGGAAGAGGTAGTGTAATACTGCATAGGAGGAGGTAGTGCTATGCATGGTGCATGACACTACATCCACTTATGTAAAGGAATTGGGCCGGCACGACCGAGGCAATAACTCTCGCTCACTCGGCACAGGCGTAAAGTGACAGCGTCGCTGTCGCGTTTAGTGCAATTTATAAGTAGCCAAATAATTAGCCAAACAAAAAACCATCTAGATGAAACTGCCACCTAGTTTATTATTTGAAATTTAAAGTTAATGCGTATTGAATGCCCTCTCTCGTGATATAATAAAATTACCACGCTTGTATAATGTATATGCACTGGAGAAACAAGATTCGTCAGAATCTCAGATAATGTAGATGTCGCTACTCTTTTTGCAATGGACGTTGTACGCATGTCAAAAATACTGTCATTTACATTTCACATCATTCTATTTTGTGCGATATTACATTGAGTTGGTTTTGTTCAAATACACGAAACTGTTGGCTTTGGCTATGTACGCCTCTTCGCCACGGACCACTATGTTCTACAATTAGTTAATATGTTTTCATTACGAAATGAATTTTGACAATGGGATATTTAAATAAAAAATATAACTAAAACGTTTTCCGCAATTTTCCATCCTCCCGTGTTCTCAATTGTGTTTTGTACAATTAATTACTATGAATTTAAAGTGCTAAATAACGCACATTGTGTTTAGTGTTTGGTTTTCTATTTTGGACAGCAATTGGGGCTAAATTTAAATTGGATGCTAGTGAGATGAATTACTACCGAAGGAAGGTGTAGAAATTGCGTAAGTACTCCATACTTTCCTAGCTAAAAATAATTAAATATTACTTATGAGAAAATATACTGCGCCTGATAAAAAGATGATATTTCAATAATATGATATTCAGATCATTTGAGACTAAATGTTATTTATGGTGTATAGATAAAAACAAAAGTTTAGAATGTGTATCTAATTTTTCCAAATAGTTAAATGTTATCTAATCGGAATACAAATGTTACTTTCGAAAAAAATTGATGCTAAATTTCTAATTAAAATTTAAATACATGTGACATGAATATTTTGTTTTTATTAACACTGAGTGTGCACCTATCATCTATTCTCTTGCATGTTGTGTTTTTAATTTACATATTTGGTGTCTTCAAGGGCTAACAATTGGATAATTTATCCAACTGGGTTATTGTATCCTCTGTTGAGAATATAATTTTTAACTGTACAATATGAAGAGCCAAATGCAAAATTTTACAATGGGCCTCATCTTGTCAGGAATCCCATCGTCTCATCAGACGATCATATATATTCTTAGCATGTTTTTAAATAAAAACAATATTAGTTACAAAGTATGGTGTGAAATGAACTCCTTGAAAACACAGGTGTATATTGAAGATACCATTGGTAAATCTCTACCCCATACATATGTCTTAGTTAGATGTTAAGTGACTTGGTGTTTCAATATTAGTTTATTTAATATTACATACCACTCTGAAGATCACTTCAAGCTGATAAAATTGAACTTACCTCTTGTTATGCAAAGATAGATAAAAATGATAATATCTAAATCTAAATGCAGTCCTATTTTATTAATGTGGTGCATAATTTCAATGTTCTAATACAATGGCTACTACTTTATTGGTACAAACTTCATCCCAGTCTGTAAAGTAGGTTTTGTGTTAAGGAGGAACACATATACCTTTTGCATTCACACACTTTAAATGTATATTAAATAAAATTCACTACGAATTGAAATAAGGCAAGAAATTTGAACATTTGTAAAATTTATAGTAGTACAGAAAAATCCATTGCATTATACTGGTAGTTAATTTCATATAAAATATGAGCATATACCTGCAAAACATCACCACTAATATGTTGTCCCACTCATAATGAAACCTCGGTGTGTGATTTCGACCTTGTTTTAGAGAGCTTTCTTTAAGTATCTGTACCATATGTTATATTCTGATGATTTCTGATGATCTGATCCTGTGAATTTTCGACCAATTTGTATACTACCTATTTTTAAGAAACTATTTGAAAAGACAATTTTAAATCATTTACAACAAAATTTTATTACTAATGACTTACCGTTTTATTACTAATTGATTGAGTAGTAGACAATTGAGATTTATGAAGGGGTGCTCCGCAACAGATGCTGGCATTAGCTTGCTCAATTCCATTTATGAGTCATGGAGAGGGTTGCAGGATGCTTTAGGAGTTTTTAGTGTCCAAAGCTTTTGACTGTGTACAGGATGCAACATTGATCAGGAAATTACATCCTGATCAATGTTGCATCCTGTAATATATGAGGAATTGCTTTCAACGTCTTGACTTAATATTTAAATAATACATCTCAAAGGGAAGTAATGTAGAAAGGGGGATCCCACAAGGGTCTACTTTGAGGTCCTTCCTGTTTTAGTCTATATGCTAACTGGCAAGTTATCATAAAAGATGAATAAAGTGTAGCACTACTCGCTGATCCATCCTTTACTTTTAGACATAAGAGACAACATACATATGTATTATGACAAGAAAATTGTGCTCCTTAAAAGGTGGTACATTGATTTAGCAAAAATAACTTAACTATTGAACAGTAACAAAACTAAATTCATAAAATTCACCCTGCCAAATGCGTCGTGGCGGTGTGGCGTAGCCTAAGGTGAACCCAGGCAAAATCAATTGAACCGAGGGGGATCTTTGCACCCCTCTTATAAGAAGAGGGGGCTAAAGATCAGAAGGAGGAAGCGCTCTCGGTACTCCTCTTATAAGTAGAGGAGACCGAAGAGCATCAGGAGGAGGCGATTTTTCGCAAGGGGCGAGGATGGGAATCTCACCTTATTGCACTGTGCCTGTGCAATGGGGTGACGTTCCGCGCGTCCCACACACCACTGAACCCTCACCCAGGGCCAGTGAAGGCGCGTAAATGAGTTTCACCGCGTAAACAAAAAAAAGATTCCAAACAATGTACTACTAAATGGCATGAATCTAGATTTAGTAGACACAATGGTGTTTCTTGGAATACCACTAGGTACTAAATTGGAGTGGGATCCTCATATTTGCAAGTGTAAATAAGCTTAGTTCAGCAGCATATGCAGTTAGACAATTTAGGCAGTATATTCATGAAAATACAAGATTATTGTTTTTGATGATGATTGTGGGGGAATGCTGCCCAACATCATTACTATATTTGTGCTGCAGAAACGGGCTTTGTATATTGCACAAATATGTGCAATATACAATCTCTCCCCGAATACCTCACTAATAAGTTTTAAGAAATGGGAATACCGACTCCTTATTCACAATACATTTTAGATAACCAACTGTATGCCCATAAAATTATAATTTAATTTGATAAAAAAGTGATATTCATTGTAGAATAAGTCTGTAGAGATACACGGAATTATCACAAACAGAATGTACCGGTGATTCCACTTAGCAGACTGCACTCCGCAATAGGATCCCAGAAAAACATTAAAAATTAGTAAACTTAAAACACAATTAAGGAATGTTTGTGTGGTAAATGATATTTATAAGGTAAAATAATTTCTGGAATGTACCACACCTTACAAATAAAAACTTTCCTCCCAGGCTGTATAGTTATAACAAAATGTTATAGAACCAAATGCAATTATAATGTAACTTGTGTATATCATGTAGAGTCGTCAGTCCATTTGTTTCGCCAGGTCAGGTTTAGGGTCGGCCCTTTGTCTTGGAGATTATGGGTGGGTGGTACTGTATGTTTGAAATTCGGAAGATAAATGTATTTTAGATAGGTCCTTCTAAATAGTATGTGGTTTTTTTTTTTAAATTTCATTAATAATAGAAATATTTTGCCATACATTTGCTTCTAAAGCGATAATAAACATCCCGCCGCCGCCCCACTGAGGTCGAAGGTGGTGATGATGGTCTTTAGGATATCCATTACTTTATTGAACAAATAAATCGTGTTTATTTCATGTGAATGTACAAAGTTAAACGACTACGCATATTTTGGACTTGGCTGTGATTTTATCAATTAACATGTTACATCCATACAATGTTAATTATGCAAAATACTTATGAGTTGTACTAGAGAAAACCCTACAGCTACAATACGTTCTTATAATGTAGTTTGGCCACTGGTTCTTGTTTGTAGGTACGTGGGTCGTACCCATGAGACCGGGAGGCCGCCTGCCAGTTACGGTATAGACGTCTACCTACACGGGTCTGCCATGTAAAGACTACACTCACAGACTACTGCAACTGCCACAGTTAAAACACAAGCAGCGCCACCGCGCGAGTGAACCAAATATACAGGGTCTGTCGTAAATAATAGATAAACCTGTAGCTGCATTTTAATCTGTTGTCAGACTGTAAGAACATAATAATTTATGTCAGGATTGCCAACATTGTGTAAATGGTACACAATTTTGTGTCTTTATTTAAATTTTACTCCTTCACGATTTCAATTGGCTGCCATTTCAACAAAACTTATTTTTTATGTATATTTTTTTGTATCAGGTCACACTAACTCAAAATATCTGTAAATTCACATTTAAATTATTTTTTTAAGGTTTACTTTTCTCCAAGTCTAGTTTTAACCCTCGCCTGTGAAAAAAAAGACGTTTGGTGATATAGCTGCCCTTTATCTTAAAAGCATGCCTAGTATGTGAGGATAATAATAATCCGAATTTTAAAAGTGTTATTTGTACTCGAAAGTAATCTGTGCAACTATCTGCAACCAGTTAAAACACCCTCAGCTTATTCCGAATTCGGAAAAGATAGATTTTTGAATCTCCATCTCCAAATTACACAGCTGGCAGTTTCAAAACAGTTGCTACAATAGAAGAAGTGCGGGAGCATATTCAAGAAGCGGCACGAAACATTGGAGAAGCTGGTCATGCAAGCCGGATCATAAGATTATTTATTGGGCGATGTAGAGCCTGTATTGCAGCAGGTGGAGGTCATTTTTAGCATTTGGTGTAAACTTTTCAGCATGTTTTCATTCCAAGTAACGTTATTTTATTACTGATTTGCTTTGATAGAGCTTGTATACCAAGATACCTACTAACAATAACAACGATCGTCCCTTTCACGTGCAGGTACTTAGACCTTCGCTTCCTGCTCGAAGTTATGTCTACCTAATTGCAATAGTTGCGCGAAGTAGACGTATTCGTCTACGACTCCGAGATAGCACCATCGACGGTGACCGGCCTAGGGAGGACGTGTTCGTTGAACGAGATCTTTGTCTTGTCCAAGTTCATCCTAAGGCCAATACGTCGGAATTATTCATTTAGGCCATGCGATTTCCTGCAAAGCTCTCCAGCGATATATTAACTCCAACGGCTATAGTTATTATATAAGTCTAAGTACGGCCAGTTTTACTATCAACGTAAGATGAAAGATTATATTATTACATATGTATAATTATTATTTTCTGATAGTGATTGTAACTTGCAGAGGGCTACGGATTGTGAAATTCTTTAAGTCTCTTTTAGTCTGGCCTCAAAATCATTTCACATCAAAATGTTTTTTGTGAGATTGAATGTCATTGTCACTGTTAGCCGACTGCGTCCGGCGGAGGTTATGTTCCGCGACTGGTGGTGGTCTGTAAAGTCTAGTTATCCTATGGGATGCGGGTGAAACCGCCGGTAGGGCAACAGGATATAATGCCGCTCCTTTGTCCTCATCTAGACTAATAATATAAGGCTGAAGAGTTTGTTTGTTTGAACGCGCTAAGCTCAGTACCTATTTTTCGTGTTGAATTCTCAATTTATCGAGTCATATATATGCTATAGGCTATATGCCATGACGGTACAACTAATAGTACCAGAGTTACGCGGTGAAAACGGGGGGTGAAGTTAGACTACTGTAAATACTGTTTGCGCTCACCGAATCCGGCGGGAGTACCAGTAGCTAACAATAAATAATGCGAGGTATTTTTGTATTGTATGTTCCTTGTAAATTAATAAGAAATTTACATCAAACCACCTAGTCATATGATTGTATGCAAATTGAGTTATTTTAATTTAAATTAAATTTTTTTTTTGTACTTGTTTCACGTTTATCTTGTGATGCCATTGGCTGAGGACGGCGAGGCAGCTGGGAATTTGTGGTTGTTTTTGCATATAATACTAGCTATCCGCCTCGGATTCATCCGTTAATAAATTGTGCACTGAAACCAGCCACGGGGATGCCTTTATCAATGGGTGAAAATCGCATGAAAATCCATTTAGTACTTAAAAACAAATCTTTAAACACAGCTTTTGGCAAATTTGTATTATAATAAGTATAGAAAATGGGACAAACGAGAAGTCTGCAGCTTTTTGGTTACTCCCGACACCCATAACAACAGCACTATTGTTATCTAGATGTGGTGCCCCCTTATCTCCTCCCCAATGGGACATCAGGAGATTACAAACCACAGGAAAAGAGTTAGCCTTACTGTCGATTTGCGGTGGCATCATGTGAGGGACATGTAACTGGCACCAGTTTGCAGCGGTATCTATTGCGAGATACCAGGAGCAACCCTCCCGATTCAGTTGGCTTCGCCCAGGGTGTCTGCTTCACCTTAGGCTGGGTACTGAGGCCCTGCACCATGGTTCAAGCCCTGTCCTGTAACCTGGGGTGAACCCAGGCGAAGCCAATTGAACCGAGGGGAATGCACTTTGCACTCCTCTTATCAAGAGGTGGCTAAAGAGTGGGTGGAGGTTTGCTTTTTGTATCCCTCTTATGAGCTGAGGGGACAAAGGGGCAATAGGAGGAGGCGCTTTTGCGCACGGGGCAAAGAGTAAGGGGTACCAAAGTTGGTAGGGTTGTCTTGTATTTAACTGTGGAGGTAGAGTCGGTCCCTTAGGAGGTTGACTAGCCGTTGATGTGCCCTGATGATTTGTTGTTCCGGGGCACATCACCAAATACGGCACTGATGGCACTCGCGGTGGTTTTCGTGGGTATTTGGCAGTATAATATGCCACCAGCTCCACACAACATTGGACCCCACCCAGGGCCAGTGAAGGCGAGTAAATGCGTTTCCCCGCGTTAACAAAAACAAATACTGAGGTCCTCCGCCACGACGAGGCCTGTAACTGGCGGGGAATGCGTGAATCTAGAGTAATTCTGTCTAGAGACCTAGGTCTATGGCTACATAATATGGCACTGGTAGCTTTATGGGAAAACGAACAAGATTTTTAATCGAGAGGGGCGCCAGAAACGTAAGCGTTACGCTGTCGGAACTAAGAAGGCAACGATGGCGTTACTCTCAATTTCACACGAAACTGTGCCTCACGATTTTCGTCCCCGTAATAAAAATATTATCATACCGCGTGCCATTAATCGTTCAGGTGTTAATATGAAAAAAACTAAGTGACTTTCTCGTTTGCCTTCTGCTGTAGAACAAATGTTTGTATACACCGGATATTGAACCAAAGATGACCTTTGATGGTGTGATTCCGTGGAGCGATGACGAAGGTCAAGGTCGGCTGAGTCAGCAGCTGATTCAGCCCCTGCTGGGGTGCGGCAGCCGGCAGGATCGAACTTCGTTATATAGCGCCCCTGCGACCGCATTCCATACGGTATGTAGCTGAGATTTTGTAAGGAAAAGGTTTAACTTTAAATCCGTGCCAGTAGTAAACCGAGTGTTTGTATGTACTACGTATCGCCCAGTGATCGAAATTCGACCTTAATTATATTTTGATATAACATTTGAAAACCCTTTGACTTAGAATGCAGTTTGATAGTATACCCCTATTTGAGGAAAACATTTTTTATAAATAACTAGCAGTCCGTCCCGGCTTCGCGCTGATATTTCACGAAACATGGCAAAAATTCGATAGCATACATTCATTTTTATAAAAATTATAAATTCTTGGTAATGATGATCCAATGGCATAGTAATGACAACAAATTAAATTTATGACAGGACAACGTCTATCGGGACCGCTGTCAATATTTTCTGCAGTGATACGAGGATTTACATTGATTTTGTCTTCACAACTTTCGTTATATTGTCGAAGTTTCCAAAAGTTCTAGAAGGCCTATGCTCATCACAAATAATGTAAGATTCGACTGGTAAAATAATTTCATTCAAATCCGTCGAGCTGCTTCGGAGCCTCGTCAATGAAAACAAACAAACAAACAAACAAATGTTTCCGCTTATATAACATTAGTATAGAAGTATACATAACTAAATATCATAAGTCACATAATGTATTTGCCATTCTTACCACAAACGTAATCAAGTTGTGCAACACAACAAGTACAAACGCCGAAACATGGTGTGCGTGCAGTAGTGTCATTTATTATATTATTATATTTATATTTTTTCTGACCATATACACCGTGGAACATGGATATAGCGCCTCATACCATATAGCAGGGTTTCGCAAAGTACGGGTCGCGAGCGAATGTCGAGCCCTGTAGAACGACACACCAACTGACAGAGCCACCTGGCGGACGAACTTAATCATTCCCACTAAAATAAGTTTTTGATTTACACGACCTTGGGCCACCTATTCCCCTAAAATAGCCTGTCGGTGGGTCCCGACTTTGTAAACTTGAATTAGACATGTCGTAGCCCGGACAAAGTTAGGCAACTTTGCCGTATAAACTTATGGTCGATCGTAGAATATACTCTATCAAAGGGGATCGGACAAAAACCTATAATAACACTACTTCATAAATAATTTTACACAACTTTCGTTAAGGTTTCCTGCATAATGTCTATTGTCCGTTGGTAAATCTCATTACTATAGCACATATTAGTTATAGCTTAAAAGTACATCTTAGCTCGATGTTTTGTTTTAGGTTGACTACCCTTTTTTTTAAATCGAGGATGGACGACATTTTCGGTGGCCCACTATCAAAAACAGTCACACACTCTTGAATCCCTAGGATCGACGGCAGCCACAACTAGTGTTCCTTTGGTAAATGCGTCTCAAGGAGTGAAATCCTAAAATTGTCTTGGGACCCTAACGAATTTAATTACAAGGCAATAGGAGGAGGAGGAAGTTGAGCAACCCTGCCACAGTCGCTAGTGTATTACTAACATTGTGCGTGTTAAGTCTTACATCTGCTAATGTATCTGATCGCCTCCGAGATGAATGTAGCGAACCGGATGCCGCGCGAATGTTTGTCTTATTATAATTACTTGGCAGATGGATGGCCGCGCCGCAGGCGGGTATTATTAGTGCTGGACGTCACTGTTACATCACAGCCACGCCACCACGGTCAAGGTCTAGGGATGGGACTGCTGTCGATAAATGCATTTCACTTGAAACTTATTACACCTGAAACGTCTGGACTGTAATAGAAATAAATGAAACGCTATTAAATTCATGAGTAATTTTATAATAACTAAGCCAAGTTTTAAGTTTCACCAAGAACACAAAAAAGTGAACTGAAAGAATAATCAAAGTCTTTTGGTGAATGCAGACGCCGAAAAACATCACGACTACCGGTAAAATAAAAACTCGGTTAAATCCGTTAAAGTAATGTTACTTTAATGAGTGGGTAACACTGGCGTAAACTGAAACACAGGGGAAGACCACAAAGTTGGGTGAGAGGGGGGGGGGGTTTCGTGATATTGTATTCATTTTTTTAAATATTATTTATCGTTAGAGCGTAGCCATGTGGGGGTTCTGAGAAAGTTCTGAGAGAGAGGTGCGATTTTCTTGCAGCTGTAGAATCCATCATACGCGAGTCCGACTCGCTCTTAATCGGTTTTTTTTAAGTTACTGTATGTATGTATGTGTAATATTTATTTCTGCGACTATACAGCAGAATTGTTAAAATGTTAATAGCTCTTTACATTAGGACGCCTGCGAGCCGGCGCTTGCGTCAGACGCGATAAACATAGGGATGGTGCACGTATCGATGAACGGAAAAAGCTATGATGGGAGAGCCATTGATATTTCGGGCCTGCACTTGTTCTGTGGACGCGAATTGACCCAACACAGCTTCATCGGATTGGTACGAGCGCTCTTCGTGCTACGAGACTAAAAGTCAGTACTGACTGGTTTAGTGGTGAGCATGTGCCACCGTAGACAGGTGCGCTGTTGCTGACAGATCCCGGGCGGCACACCTGAGTAGGCTGGCAGCAACAGCCGGGGTTAGTCCGGCCCCGAAAGTCCCTTGTCAAGGTTTCGAAAAGTTACGGAAGAGACGGGGAGTAGGCGGTGCTACACGGTCCGTACCGCGGGAACACGTTAGGATGGCGGGTCTGCTAATGTTTTGTATTGGTCGTGTCGCTCTGATGTACCGGAATAGCGAGGTCAGCGTTCACTAACCCCGGATTACGGTGGATCCGTAATATATTTGTAGTAGTCAGTGCTTACTAAAAATAGGAAACCTAAGTTTAATACAGTTTCGAGCTGGCGACCTCACACTGCATCCGCCGTCTCTAACATATCGATATGGCGCCATCACTAGATGTTTTCACGGCGGAAAGTAATAAAGCAGTCCATCGACAGATGTTAATGCGTGGGCGGTGGGCGAGCATAACTCGAGCTCAAAAGAAAACACTCAAATCGTTTTCGCCTCCCGTTGAGCGCTCCGTCGGGCCTGTCAAACTGAGATCGTGTCAGATACGATAGTCGGGCTTTTTATGATATTTAGGGTTCTGCACTATATAATAAAGAACCGGCCAAGATCGACTCGGACTCGACTTTGGAGGGTTCCGTACCAGCAAACAAAATAAATCCCATATCTCTTAAACTACCAGTTCCATTTTGTTTAAACCAATTTTGGTTTATACTATTTATTTATTTCTTTAATATCAATTTTTTACAATTTTCCTCTTAGTAGTCGAGGGTCGCGACACACTTGACATAATCAACATAATCAAAATTACATGCATGGAGCGCTACCCGTAATCATTTTATTCTTCGTAATCATGCTACACCGTTGAGTAGCGGTTCCTAAAATAGACCTACCTACCAAATTTCAAACATCCAGTACCGAGTAAATATCTATGACATACGGACGGACAGACGGGTATGAGGAAATTATAAGGGTTCCGTGGCAGTACCATTTGGTTTTGGAACCCTAAAATGAGATTCTTAGACTTGAAGAGGATCACTTTATTAAATCATGAGGGACAAACGAGGAAACAGGGGCTACTGGTGAGTATCAACTACTTTTACCATCCGCATATGCAGACGCGTCCCCCGCCCTCCCCAATGGACCACCGGCTACGGAGCGTATATGGCGGTATACAATGCGCATGGCACTACCGCTTTCCTGTATCCCCTTTTCTGCCGTCCCCTTTTCTCAGGAACGCGTGGCTGTATCGAACAGAAATTAATGTCAAAATATGGGTCTGCTGAATCATGGGATTCCAGACCATGTATATGATATATAAGATGGTGATATGAGATATGAGATGTGCACAGAAATCAATGAATATCAAAAGCTACGACAGGCGACTGGTTGTTAGTATGTATTTTGACTACACCTATCGGAGGTACCTCCTACACGCAGCGAGAGGTGACCATGTTCGTTCGGACCGACTTGGAACGACAACTAGGTACTGGTTACAAATAGCTTTCCCAGCTATTTGTGTCGTGTGAAACTTTACAATACTCGGCCTTTTCAAACGTTCTACTACAATCGAATGTTATGTCAACATAATGTTCGATTTACATTCAGCCGAAATTTGCAGGAAAGCGAGCAGCGGGGGGCCTATGTGCCCCCGCCACCAGCGCACAACCACCGTCAGTCACTAGTGGCTACGCTCCTAAGCACGTAGGTTGTAGTACTAGTTGCTACGAAAAAAAATTACAGGCCCTTTCCACTCTATACTACTCGATCCTAGCTCTGACTACAGCTTACTAACGACTGGTTGGGCTACGGCGAGCACAACGGCTATATTTTTATTGTAATTACCCTAAAGGATCCCTTCAGGTTAAGCCACCGATGCGTGGCTCTTTCATAATGTCACATTTAAAAATAGCACGCGTGTTAACGCGTGTTGCTTACTTTTTACCGTTATTTATAATTCACTGGGTTTTCGCAAAACCCTCGCACACTTCACTTGTACACTGGCCCACGGCGAGGCCGACTCGCTGTTCCGTAGCAGCAAAGATATTTTTATGGAAACTATTCCAAATTATTTATATATATAAACACGGAATTGATATTGTTGAATACAATTTTCTTTTAATGGTTATACACCTACTACCATTTTAGTAGCGAATATCTCGCACGTGTGCTAGCTTATCTCATAACTTGTATCTACAGTATCTCAGACCGTTGTCAATGATGCTCAGTAGAGTCCTACTACTATGCGAGATGAGAGCTAGGGTGCGATAGGTATCACAAGTTCTAGTGGAGCCCTGTTTGTGTAACGGTAGGATAATAGACTGCGTGCGGCTTTGTGACCATTCTTTTATTTGCCAGGCATTCATAGACGTGATGCCGTACAGCAATGCCCTTGGTTACTTCAGCTGTTATTTGGTCTGGTCCAGGGGTTTTCCTGTTTTTTTAGTTGCGATGGCTGCAGCAACCCCTGACCACAGTATCGATGGTGCTAAGTCCAGGTTACTCAGTTAACGCTAGTTTTTTTTGGCGCAGTTCTGGATGGCTTACCATCGTATAATTTTTCACAGTAAAAGCGCCATCTCTCAACTATATCCTCTAGTCGTAAATTGCATTACGATGATAAATCGTTAACTACTCATTTATTTAGTTTAAATTGTTAGGAATGATATGAGATTTATGAGACGTACTATTTTGAAAAAATCTGCTGTTTCGAATTTTATGGAGTGTCTCAACTTTTGTACATATGTTCGTGAGGAAGTGGTTTTTGTCCTGTCGACATTGTTCTTTGATTTTTTTCCAAAGTGCTTATGTCTGGTGTTGCTTTGTTTCAGATCTTTCGTTATTTCGACTTTGCATTCCTGTATCATCTTTACGACATTAAAAGTCCATCATTTCATTTTCCGAACCGTACCTCTCACTCACATAATACCGCCGTCTTCAGTGTCGCGTTTCGTGTGGTTTTAAGTAGCCGGTGGCCCATGTGGGGGAGGGGAAGAAGGAGGACAACGCATTGGTATAGTAATTATGTGGATGTTCGTGGGCGTCGGTAGTCGTAAAAAGGCGCCGATTGCTCGTTTGCCCACATTCTTTTCTATAAAAGAAAACTTTTGTTCTCGCATCCAGAGAAATATAGTGTACTGCCGCACGCTATGTTAAAGCGTCCCTGATCACGCACGTGGGTTTCACTGAGAGCAAGAATTGAAATGCCACATTTTGCCATTTCTGTAGCATATTTCACACCACCCAGCCTGGGTACCAAGTCGTTATGTCTTGAGTGTGAAAATTCATTCAGGTTTTCTTGGGAAACTACTCATAGTGAGGTTTCACGTCTTCCCATGGCAGTTCTTTTTGAAGGGATTTAGTTCCTCAGGGGGTACCGGAGCCCGGATTGGATCAGGTTACTTGACCGCCGCCCGGTGCTCGTCATTGACAGTGTATTTTACGTCGAGTAGGTCTGGCTTAATCAACCCTCCTCTTTTTGCATCCGGGCTCGGGACCGACAGCGGCAGACTTAATGAACGGCCGTCGGTGGAGGTTAATAAATACATCCGCTTTCTAAATTTCAAAGATACAGTATATGCTACAGTACTGCACCGTTGATACAATATTTTCATAGGAAAATGACTGACACACGGACGGACAGATGGAAATGGCGAAGTTATAAACGATACGTTTTTTGCCATTTGGCTCCACGACCCTAATAACCGACACTTCTAAACTCCACCAGTTGGGCAGCAGTGCCACACGCCTGAACGTAAAATTAAACATCTCGGCGGGCAATAGAATACATTGCCGTCTTGGTGTTTGATAAATTACGCCTTATATGGCATAGCATAGAGAAAAATACTCTTAATGGTTGGTAAACCTTGTCATCTAAAGACTTCACCTTGAACCAATTAATGAATATCGCGGGATCCTATGAGTGATGGGTTTTTCACGACCGTGCCTTCCGATTGGGTTGCAGTACAGCAATGGAACCACAGATAATTTCGCCACGTACTACTGAAGGAACGTATAAATAACCTATCGTTGCAGTAGCCGCGTGGGGGGACGTCATACTTATTTATAGAGGCGGGTCTGACGCCACGAGATCGTTTGTGGCGCTGTCGTTGTCTCAGCTCATCGTCATTAGCCCGTGTCCGTTATACTTTCAATTGGCTTCGCCCAAGGTGTCTCGGATCACTGAGGCTACTGAGCCCCACCGCCACGACAATTCTTGAACCATGGTGGGGAGACCGACTCACCTAAAAGAGACGATATCAAGGCGCTTGATGCGAACTGCCCACCGGCCCAGCGTCACACCAGCGTAATGCTTTACCGCGCTTGCACCTTTTGCACACCTTACACTTTAGAATCATCTTGGTTCTGGGTGTCGGGGATATACACGGCAAACTGCTATAGTGATGGCTAGCGGAATTATCTAATATACTCCATTTACATTCAGGCACTGCCGCTGCTGTCAACAACTTCCTTTTTTATACAACAGTGGGGCAAACAGCCAATCGGAGCCTTTTTACGACTACCGACGCCTATGAACGTCCACAAAATTACTATGCCGATGCGTTGCCCTCTTTCCCTCCCAATGGGCCACCGGCTACTCACAAACCACACGAAACGCGACACAAAAGATGTCACTTTACGGCGCTATTATGTGAGCGACAGGTACCTCCCCGGTCGTGCCGGTCCAATGCCGTTGCATAGGAGGATGTAGTGTCATGTACTATGCATGGCACTACCTCCTATGCAGCATGGCACTACCTCTTCCCTCTAGCAAATTGCTGCAGCGGCATGACTTAAGTGTCGTGTTTACTTTCTGCCCTAACCGCGGCCACTGCCCTGCTCGTTCCTGCTGGCTTCTGCAGATTGTCAGCTCAGGATACTCGCAACTGTGAAAAAAGGAAACTCTACCGAAGAGTGACCCTGTGTTACAAGTTTTGGCGCATTTAATGGTGATTCTAAAAATAAAAAATACTTGTTTCTTTTAATAATTTGCACCGTCGATCTTCGAATCCCGAGTTGGAATTGGCTTCCAGCACTTCATCTTCATTTTCAAAACGCACCACAGGTCAGCCTAATCTCGGAGCATGACCGCGTAAGACCCTGTAGCTTGGAAATGATCACGGTTATGGTAGCGTTGACGATATTCCCTGGCAGCAGCCCGGGCATTATCATCGCAAAGACCATACAGGTATTGCATACCTTCTCTGCATACTCCCGTTGTGCGTATTCTCTTCTCGGAGCAGCCATCTGTCCACTTTCGTAGCCAAACCCTCTGATTCACATAGCGCTGGTCACGGGGAGGCTATCACAAGTCCGAAAAGCAAAGCGTAGGTCACCCGATTTTCGTGCGTTAGATTTTTTCTGTGGGTATATTTTAAGGAAATAGTTTACAAAGGAGAGAACAATAGCGAACAGCGACGGCAACGAAGGCTCGAGTTTGCTAGGGAACAAGTTACTGGCAACAGAGGTGCATTCCGTGGGTTATACGAGGCATTTCATTATTATGTCAGAGGCAGAAATTTGGAACATTTATTGTAAAATGTTTTGCTTAATAAAACAGTAATACACATTCGTTTTTTTGTTTTTCATCCTTGGAAGATACTAGAACCACTCATGGCCATGAGTAATAACTTATTAGAATCCCCATTTAATATTCCAAAACTTGTAACACAGGGTCACTCTTCGATAGAGTATTTTTTTATTCACAGTACCCCATTGTGTACCCCCAAAGTAAGACCCCCAAAGTAAATAAAGATATGATTTGAGAAAAAAAATATTCGTAAACTGACTGTTGTCCCCAACACACTTAGTAAACAACCATAAAAGCATGTATAAAAAAACCAATCTAGTAAAAAATATGAGAAAGATACAAGCTGTAATTTTTCTTTAATTTTAATAAGAAATAGTTTAAAAAAGTCAATTTTCTCTTTAAATACAAAATAAATTATAACTCTGCAGTGGTTGACATTAAGGACCTTCCGTAGAACAACTTTTTGCAGTTGATGACCCCGTATAACACCCAGTTGCGTTTGAACCATGAATTTTTGGCCAGCCTGTATATACAGTGCAGTAGCTGGTCCAGGATGGATGCGGGTAGCAGGAGATCTGCAGTCTTGGCGTTCATTGAAAGAGGCCTGCGTCCGGCAGCGGACGGATAAGGGCAGATAATGATGACGCTGATGATGATATATGCGCTCTGGAACATCCACTCCCTTAAGGCGCTTCGGGCGAGGGGTGTACTAAAGTCATTCCGCTTATTATCTGAACCAATTAAAGCAAAGACTAATTGTTCCATATTCATTCAGCTGAAATCGAATCCAGTTCATAAAGGGATCATCGATCCTTATTCCAACAGCATACGATTTGTTTTCATATAACAGGTAAGGTATCCAGAAGATATCCCGAATGCTGTCCTGCCTGGGGATAAAGACGAGTCTTCAGTGCCCCTTGTAGTGCGCCTGTGCGGTGGCCCATTGACCTGGTAACCGCTTGGGATGCGTTCCGATGACTCCCGAGCGCGTACGGAAATGAGCGATTGCGGATACCGCGAACAGTTCATTATGTAATCTTGTAATGGCTTTGACCAAATGTAAAGTTGTACATTTACGCCGCATAGAGTGTATATATTTTTTATGCCCTAGAAAACACTTTCCTATGCTTTAACCATGAAAACGTTTATGAGAAGTGGTTACAAATATAGTTGGCAGACATGGACACCATGACATACCAATAAACAAATATTTAAACTCATTTGAATTAAGTAATAACGTGAACATCAGCTGCAGGGTTTCAGGGTATCATTATACGATTAAATATTTGATATCAACTGAGAAAAATATCGACATGCTATCCTTTTGACACATTCGGCATTCCTTTGTCAATGATAAAAAGTTCTGATCTTCTACGAATATGACGGAGGAAGGAAATTAGGACGTACCCTGCTGAATTTTTGGATTTAATCCGTGAATATCTGTACACCAACTAGTCTTTAGGCAGTATCTCTATTGTCGAGACTACCTGTACTACGGCAATCCACGTCTACAGGAATGTGTTACATTTGCTAATCATTCCGGAAAACCGCTCAAACTAACTATTATATTTTCAAACTCTATTGATCGTAATTTTTAAATGTTTAAAGGAATAGGGATGTGATCCGTTTAATAAATTTGTATTAGATTATCCTGCTAATGTTATACATGCGATAAGTTCACTGTTATTTCGCACAAAAAGTGCTTTTGTTGAAGTTTGACATAGAGTTATACGATAGTAGTACTTGGCATAAACATACACTACTATTTCGATAAACATTAAAAATCTTTACCCACAAAACAATTAGGGGTTAGGATAGATTTTACGCGGCTGAAACCGCGCACAGCTATTAGTAGGTTATAACTTGTAAACTTCTGGATGTTTATCGGCGTCTCTAGTAACCAAACGGTTCTGATTGTACGTTTGCCCCATAAAGTTGTGGTATAACAAATATTATGGTAAGCACCTGTGAGTCAACGTCGATCGGGGCTCGGGCCTCGGTCGACGCTAACAAAATGAACCTTGAACCTTACGTAGAACCCAAATTGATGTATAATTTGAGTTGATTGTTTACCACAAACTTTCGATATGATGCCACTAGATACGACAGGATGTAGTTTAATGTCGGTTATGTAGTTATAATCTGGATAAAAATATGTCCCGCGTAGTTGGCCGGGCTCTTAACCTGCAATAATTTAAAATTTTAATTCAGACAGTATGTTTATGCATGTATGTTGACTTGCCGCAATCGACCGGCTCACCTTAACAGAAGACCGCTGTAACCGAAATCTAGCTTAAATTATAATGTACGATCTTTGAAAGCTTTTGGTGCTTAGTCTCAAGTAGTTTGTAAGGGAAATAAAATAAGTGATATTGTTCTAGATAGATACCTACCACGCCACCATGGTTCAAGCCTTGTCGTAGCGGTGGTTTTTCTGGGTATACGGCACTATCATGTACCGCGAGTCCCACACACCAATGGACCCCACTCAGGGCCGGTGAAGGCGCGTAAAAGCGTTTCTCCGCGTCAAAAAAAAAAAGATACATACCTACCACGAGTAACTAGACAAGTGATTTACGAAGGACGCGGGCGCTAAAATAACAACTAAGTATTATTAGTTTCATTTATTCCTACTTACAATAATAATAAACTTATGATCGACGTAGGTTTGTTTTAATGATCTTGTATTGTGTTTGTTACTAATACGAGGGTGGATCTAAAAGTTCGTGGCCTAATCTACATGGAGCTATGACATCTTTTTAAATCTACCGTCATTTGTTACTATGTATCATAGTGACTTATTGTGCGCAGTTTCATTCCGATACTGCACAATATAAATTTTCTGTGATTATTTGTTTGAAGCAATCTTACGCAATTTTCAATAATGGAGAAAATTGAACACCGTGCAGTCATTAAGTACCTCGATAAAAAAGGCCTATCACCAAAAGATATGGTGAGCACTTTGGGGGAGTCTGCTCCATCGTATTCCAGTGTCAAGAAGTGGGTAGCTGAGTTTAAGCGCGGTCGTGAGAGCATTAAAGATGATCCTAGGAGTGGAAGGCCTACATCCTCTACCACGAAAGAAAACATCGATAAAATTTGTGATCTCGTACTGGCTGACCGACGTTTGACCGTTGCTAAGATAGCTGAGATAACAAACATTAGTTATGGCCAGGTGCAACACGTAATGACGGAAGAGTTGGGGTTCCATAAGGTTTCTGCTCGCTGGGTCCCGAGGTTGCTTTCAGCTGAACAAAAACGAGTTCGATACACAATTTCGCGAGACTGTTTGGAACTTTTTGAGACTGATCCCGAGGACTTTTTGTCTAGATTTGTTACCATGGATGAAAGCTGTGTTCACCACCATACTCCTGAATCAAAGCAACAATCCAAACAATGGAAAAGATCAGACTCTCCTACACGGAAAAAGCTAAGGTCGTTTTGTCGCCTAACAAAGTCAGGGCTTCTGTTTTTTGGGATGCGAAGGGCATTATTTTTGTAGATTATTTACCGAAAGGTCAAACTATAAATTCTAGTTATTATTGTAACCTTTAACGGAGACGCCGGGAAGAAATAAAAGAAAAAAGGCCGGGAATGTTGCGTAAGAAAATTTTGTTTCATCAAGACAATGCACGTGTTCACACTTCGGTTGAAACAATGTCTGTAATCCATGATTGTGGCTACGAATTGCTGCCCCACCCACCTTATTCGCCGGATTTAGCCCCCTCGGATTATCATTTATTTCCAAATTTAAAAAACATTTGGGAGGCTCGAAATTTTCGACCAAAGATGAGGTAAACGATTATTTCGCCGACCTTCCGGAATCTTTTTTTTTCGAGGGGATAAACAAGTTGCAGGTCAGGTGGAAGAAGTGTGTTGAACTAGATGGAGACTATGTCGAAAAATAAAAATAAATTTAGATCCACTTCTTTCATTTTCTTGGTCGGGCTTAGAACTTTTAGATCCACACAGGTATTATTATTCTCTACAACAAACAGGTACTAAAGAGATTTGATGGAAATCTTGCGCGGATATAGATTACAAAACGAAATACACGATACGCGGGTGAAGCCGCGGGCACTGTTAGTAGGTAGTACACAACAATAATAGTATCTCTGGATGTTTGCAGGGAGACCTAATACTATCACATTCAAAAATTCAGTCTCTTCGCCGCCACCATGTTGCTCTGTGCTCTGTTCCGTCTAATTGATTTTACTTTCCCACCGCCGCCACTCCTATGTCTTCGAAGTCGTTCGTCTTCGGGGCAAGAACCATCACTACGAACGACCTTTTGATACAGGGAAGTGCTTAGACTGATTCTAGTCTCACGCTCACCGTCAGCGCTCATAGCTCAGCACGTTGTTTGTCAGCGCTGAGGCTCATCCATTGATTGAGCCGTTGCAGGAGAGTTTGTCTTGTTATATGGCACTTTGAGGGCTGACGAAAGTAAAAACTTTCGAATGTCAACTAGAACTTTTGACGAAATTCTGGCAAAGATACAGGATAAACTGGTCCATGGCAGCTCACGATTCGTCCCAATACTACCGAATGAATGACTAATGGTGACTTTAAGGTAAGAAAAAACATATTTACTGGCTTTATAATTGTGTAATCCTGGCAAAATATAGGTAAGAAAATATTATTTATTATATTACAAACAGTATTTATTATTGTTATGTTTCATATTATAAATTCATATTATATATTCGTAAGAAAAAAAAATAACATAAATGACATATTTTTAGTAATTAAACATAACACTTCGCGATTCGGCATGACTGTACGCGCTGACGAAGTCCGCTCCGCTTGTTACTAAAACGCTCACTGAACGCAGAGGCGCTCGTGCCATCGTCAGCGCCGACAGCTACGCGGGGCCGACGCGCGACGCGTACGGACGCGTAGCTATCAGCGCTAACCACCGTGCTCGCTGATACCTACGCGTCACCAAAAAACGCTTGCAAAAATTTCATATATCTCGGCCATCAGCGCTGACGGTGCACGTGCCGTAGGCGTGAGACTAAAATCAGCCTTACAGTATATCGAGATCCGCAACGAATTTAATCAACGGAAAAATAAAGGTTAGGAATCACATGCCTCTAATGGTATAAATAAATATTACAATAATAAGCAAGGATGCCCAGAACAGTAAAGATCGGCCTAAGAGAGCAGAGGCCCGTACTCAGCAGTGGGCAGATTGTAGCTGATAAAAAGTGTTGTCTGTAAGTCGCTTATCAAACGATATAGTTTCACGTGATGATGGTTCTATGATTGATTTGCGAATGCACCACTCAACGTAGTGAAATAGACGACTAGTTACTCGCTCTCGCTCGCAGACACCGCACATGAGGAACATTACTTTACGCCATACTTCTACGTGTATGCAGCTAGCTGCGGTATCCATAATAAAATAAAATAATAACGCCGATAATTAAGTAAATAAAAAAAATAAAAACTAGGTAGAATGTATGTATGTAGAAAAGTGTTCAGTGTATGCATCGTTAACCTAGCGGTTCAGTGGGTCACGGCGCGTCCTGGGTACTCCGGCGTCGGGCGTCGGCCCCGTAACTGGGTCACCCCACCCGGCACCCGGCTGCACTCCCGGGGAAGCTTATGCTATTACCGTAAATGTGTCACGTGTGCGGCGCGTTTGTGCGTGCATGTTTCGTGCAGTGGCCGAGTGTTTCGCTGAACGAGGCTCGTACATGTGGAGATAATAAAACATCGTTTGATTCATGTTCTCGATGTCTACAACAAAAGATGCAAATGTGTGTGTAATATCCAACACGAGCTTCCTGTTTCACACGGTTTTACTTCTCATATTTTTTTCATAACGCGGTCATTAACTCGTTTCTTAAGGAGTTCCAAAAGTCGAAACAGGCCCTTAAGCTTTTGGTCTCGCTCTTTCGTCGTTATGCTTTTGAGAGAATCCTAAGTGTACTTCTGTATAGGTGTTTTATTATTATTTATTTTATGTCTAGCGGTGGACGAAGACAGGCTGATGATAATAATGATGATAAATGTTGTCTATGTACAGAGAGCATTAAATGCCTGAGCAGTTTTGTTTACTTCGCTGGGTTATACTCTACGGCAAGCACGTTACAATCTAGATGTCTTTTCAAATCCAAAATAGATTATCAATCGGTCGTTTTAACTTCCCTTGGTTCCTCTTCGGTTATCTCATAGCACCGTCCGATCGGAATAGAGTAACAAAGAGACTTATATCGCACGTCGTTGGCTGATAAATCTACAGAGATCGTACGTGGTAGTGGGCATATATAATATCTATATATAACATATATATATGGCATATATAACATATATATATAATATCTCTTGTGTGTGGACATTTATTGCTTTATGTAAAGTTTCAACATGATCTCCAAGCCGTGTAAATAATATTCAAATTAGTTTACATAACATTGAAATTATCTTTGTATATTATTTAGTATTTACATAAAACGCGAAACATTAAAATTTATTTAAATAGTGCACATTTAAGCCACCAGTTGGCGAGGCATTCGTCCGTTAGCGATAAAATAACGTTAAACGGAAACGTTAAGAATTTCCACAAAAATTTACTAATCCAACGGAAAGATGTCGAGCGAAGCTAAGCCGCTAACGTGCACATGCAATGTCATGGTCATGCTTGCAACTCGATGCATGCCCCGCGCCTGTGACCATCGCCGCGAGCAGTCGCAGTGGTACGCCGCAAGTCAGGTGAGTGGTGACGCATAGGCGTGGGTATGAACTTGGCTGAGGCACCCGGTCAAGGTTGCAGGTTCGTTTCCGACTAACCGCCTCGATGTGTTATATCACGCTAGATACACACTCGCTTATGTTCCGAGTGTATATCGCGACATTTAAGAGTCAGTCATTTATATTGCGCACGATGGAGTTTTATCTTTTAAGTGTGTATGTTGGTGTTAAGATTTCATGTGACGATCGTAACGCCACACAGTTCGTTTCTTTGGACATTTGGAACTTCATTAAAATGGTCTTAATTTAATATGAAGTACTTGGATTAAGGCCATTTTTATTGATGTCGAATTTCTGAAATTTCCCCCGGTATGTGTATACTGAATATACGTGTGTTAATCTGTGTGTACGATGAAATTAGATTTTTTTTATTAATCTGGGACGTTCAATCAATCAAAAAAGCAAAAACACTAAGAGCTAGTGACATACGAGTATGTATGCATGGATACGGCCTAATAGCCATTGGGTAATTTAGGGGTAACCCTCAACAAAAGAAGAGCTCTTAATTCAAACAATTCAAAGCCATTCAGTAAAAATATAAATATAATACGCACGAAAATGTATCCTCCTTTTGACGCAATCATTAAATCTTACGCAACCAGACGTGTCTAGAACTTATAATGTATCCATCACATTTGATTCCTGTCTAGATTTCCCAAGTCTGCTGTAATCACGCCATGCTTTTATCGCTTTCCGCGATTAATGAGATGCCTTTAACGGCGACTTTCCTTGTAACTTAGTTTCACTCGACGCGCCAAAGTTTCCATTCGCAATGGCCACAGTTATAGTCTTTGTATTCTTTTATTGGATTGCGGGGCAAAGCGACAGTCGGTCTTTTGGCGTCTTAAAATTGTGAAAAACTTCAGTCCATACAGCGAACCACTGCGTACAGGAACAGAAGACCAACTCTCAAGTAAAATTTGCATGGAGAAAGCTGCACGGTGGTTGTTTTTATAAGACTTCACTATTACCATAAGAAGAGGTAGTGCCATGCTGCATAGGAGGATGCAACAGAATTGGGAATTGAACCTCTCGCTATCCTAATACCGCCATAAAGTGACATGTTAAGTGTCGCGTTTCGTGCGGTTTGTGAATGGCCGGCCTATTGCGGGGGGG
>JAFELO010001371.1:331261-344145 GCA_017140195.1 Eumaeus atala
TTGATAAAGGGCGTCGCATTGCCCATGCGACGCCCTTTATCTACAACAATTTAATATTTATTAGTAACTATGTAATGTTTATTAGTAATTATGTAATGTTCATGGTTTCAATTCATCAATCGCCCTTTAATATTTATTAGTAATTATGTAATGTTCATGGGCATCGGTAGTCGTAAGAAGGCTTTGATTACTCGTTTGCCCCCTATTCTATGAAAAAAAACACGAAATATCTATTCTTCTTTTCCTGTAAATTGACCAGGACAATGGCTATGCCTATGATTTTACGGAGAGGTCGAGGACACACCGCATTACATCTCCTTAACGCGCTGCCTGACTTTGGTGCGGTTTACGGCAGTGTAAGACTTAAAAATGTTAATAAGATGCGTATTGTTTCAGTTAGATGGCGTGTGTAGTGAAAAAGCACAGATTGAAGCGATCAACGCAAAGATGCAACTCAACGCCCAGTGCCGTCCGAAAAGAGAGCCGAACATAAAGATTAAGAAGAAACTGCAGTCCACGTAACTCACACAACCAAGCTTTCACCCGGCCTTCTTGTACATCTACTCGGTCCAAATTCGTGTATTCAAACATTTATTTGTGTTTCAATTGGTGTTTCATTAGGTGATATTATATAAGGTTAGTATATTTTATAGATTACGCTTCTATGCCTCACAATAAACCTAATCTGTCCAGAAAACCTAGAATCATAAAATTTGTCAAGAAGTGAGATAAAATCAACGAAGGTATCGCCATGATACAAAAGCACTGGTACGACCGGGGAGGTGTCTCTTGCTCACTTGAAACAACCGTAAAATAACATATAACTACGGTGTCGCATTTCGTGCGAATTGTGAGTAACCGGTGGCCCATTTCGTGGTGAAAAGGAGGGCAACGCCGATACGTTTATCAGCATATTTACTGTGCCGATGCATAGTAAATATGCTGATGTTCATCGATATTTGGTATTTGATAGGGCTCAAAAGTTGAAAGTAGCGTCGGGAGCCATGACATGACTCCCGAACTTGCTTCGCTGCAAATGGAAACGTCAAGCCATGTCTGCGTAGTGTCTGCGTAGAGTCTGCGTAGTGTGGGAGAGAAACTTTCGCTTGCGCTGGAATAATTACTACTTTTTATTTATTACAATTTAAGGGTTCTTCTGTGTCTAAGACTCATAAGTATTTTTCAATGTAGCTATCGTGATGGAGCAACCCGAGGTTGAGAAAAGCTGCCCGGGCACCGACGACGTCGTGTTCGCGAGGAATAGGGTGAGTATTTTCTATTCGTTTATTTAAATGATACCGAGATAGTGAATTTTTCAGCGACAAAGTGAGAGAGATAGAGAGAGAGTTGCGATAATGAGCAGGCGTAGCCTTAAGATGACTACCCATGCCTTTAAATATTATGATGATACTCCGTCACACTATCTCGCCGATGGGCCATCCGGACCTATGACTCACAAAACGCGACACTGAACCTTTCTCGCTAGTATTATGCGAGAGTATGATACCTCAGTACTATACAGATGCAGCTGCAAGTAATGCTATTACCTCTTGCTAGTTAAATTAAATAGGCAGTCTATCGATGCTTATGGAAGTGATAACTTGGCAGTGACCCGGCGCACGCTCGTAGCAATGCTACGAGCGTGCGTAGCTCTACTTGCCTGTGCTACGAGTGTGCGTACCTTCACTTGTCTTTGCTACGGCTTTGTGTAACTTCACTTGCCTGTGCTACGGCTGTGCGTAGCTCCACTTGCCTGTGCTACGTGTTTGCGTAGCTTCTCTTGCCTGGACTTCGAATGGACGTAGCTCCACTGTTCCATGCTAAGTAGCATGTTGCTGACGTGAACTGATGACTTTGTGTTACCATGTAGCGTCAAATAGCTGTAAAAATATATAAACACCTTTTACAGAGCTTTAAGTCCAAACAACTGGTGCGCAGTCAGGCGATACGGGAGTCCACTTCCCCGCCGCGCGCCATATCGCCCGCCGCACCCGCTAGCGACAGTGACGCCTGCGGTGTGACGGCTACTAGTGATAGAACTGAGAACGTCAGTGATACGTCTAGTCATAGTGATAAGTGCAGTGTGATCAATAGTGATAGGAAATATGATGATAGGAAGAAACAGGTGGAGATACAGGTTGGTTTTCTTTTTGTAATTCTTTATAGCATAATAGGAAATTTGTGCCGTCAGATTTGGTCGGTGACGAGGTACCGACGCACATCGCCCACTAAGTAGACCAAAATCATCGATTCAAAACAGCCAGCTGAAACGGTGACCGTAAATATTTTAATTGGGAAATATGTAATTATATTTGTTTTAAGTATTTACCTCCTTCACCCCAGTTGTGGCGACGCACTGCGGCAATGTAAACATGAATCTTCTAAACCTCTTACTAAAACAAAAAATATACAAAGATTCGAGGCGCATATCTCCGAGATACCTCAACCACATATAACGTAGTGATCAGGTGAGTGCGCAGACACGGGCGCTGTACAATTTCCTGATGCTTCTATTGCGATTGGTTGGCAGTCGTCCATGACCGGTAAGAAATCACAGAGTTCAAACGAACAGATAAAATGAAAAACATATCAATTTTATAGATAACGTCAGGCGCGTGGGAGGATCACAGCGAGCAGCGGCTGCGCACGCGCCGATGGCTCGGCCACCGTCACCACTCGGACTCATCGCGGGACCTGCTGTCCTACAGTCCGCGCGTCACCTGCGTCTGCGGCACCTGCGCCTGTCCGCACTGCAGGTTACACATAATATTATATAGCTTACTCGACTAACAAAAAACAGCAGATAAGACTCGCGGCCTCTGGCGACTGCTCTCGGGCGCACACATACTGCTCCTACTGCCGTAATACGCACTGCAGGCAACTCAGAACAACATACGAATGCTCTGCTGTCTTAGAATAACAGGACTGCCGATTTGAGAGAAAAAATTAAATTATAACATAACTGACCAGCAGTGTAGGACTCCCGCTCGTAGCACTCCCGCTCGTAGCACCGTGTAGCTGTGATACGAGGGAGCGTAGCTACACTCACCTGTGCTACGTAATGCGTAGTACTCTGAGAGAGACTAACGCCACTCAGCATTATTCCAGGGGACGAAAAGCCAAGCAGAGTTGTCCGACGAAGCAAGACTCCGGGATAGTGTGCTCGGAGGACTGTCCGGACTGCACCGGGTGCGCGGAGTCTGAGGGTGAGTGCACTGCGACGTAGACAGTAGTAGTCGTAGCGAAACCAAATAATATTCTGTGTTCGGGTGTTTCGGTGGAAGTTTATTGTTTTGTTATGTAGATGTAATTTTATATTTTTATTATTATTGAAATAATTGAAGACAGACACGCTGAGTTTGTTTCACCGATTCTTCTCAGGATAGGGCTCGAGCTGAACCGTAGGTAAATTTTTCTTTTTGGCTGACCTTCTAAAAGTAACTTTTATAATTATATTTTGAATAACAACACTCACATTTCATTCAAGCTGTTTACCTTTTAACTGGATTCTTTAAGAACTGACAGATGGACGCTCTATAACAGATTACTTGTCCAATGTTAAAGGTCCTGAACGTATGTTGAACAGGTGCAACCTCTGGGGACCAACTACCAGAGACTGTTAAAGAGCACGAGCACACGTGACCACAAACAGGTGCCGTCTTGTAACGTCCTGTTGTTGTGCGGGGAGTCGGCTCCTTCACGTGCTCTCCCGGGGCACGAGGATGTATCTGGCGACTTCAGTAGTACTTTAATTATAGGTCACGCACACATTTGAAACACGAACAATGTGCTGACTTCCGACCAATGTGACGAAATGACCAAAACTATAGCTAACAAAGGAACGCAATCTCACCCCTTGCTCTGCTCTAATACACGACCATGGTACCGCGGGACATGATATACAGGATGTCCCAAGGGTCAACTTTCAACCGAAAACCCGAGCCAGGCTAAACTGTGGTGGTTGTTATAAAATTTTTTAAAAAATCTAGCTCATGTAGTTTCAACATGACAACGATTTTTTTAAAAAGTGACACCCTGTGATGACTTTACGGCTGCTGCTACAAATCAACTCCTTTCTTATTTTTTTGGGTGGAGTATTCTTAGGTAATGCTCCTACAAATTCCAATTCATAATTTACACACAACTTTCTTGGAATTTTAGAAAATATCCGTTTTATGCCCAACCATGATCTGATAACGACTCGCTTTGTAACAGTCTGCGTTGAAAAAAAAATTATTGTGCTATTTCGGAAAGTGACCTGAAAAGTTGGCGCTCTAATGGTCGTTCCAATATAGTACAATATTTGCTCAGTGAAATGCATGTTTGCGTATTTCTCTGCACTATACCGGGAAGCAGTTATGGAGAACGTTGGTGCATTGCTAGAGCTGCAGCCCGACTCTACCGTGAGAGATATCCGAATGCCGAGCCTTACCCAGATTATCCGGTTATTGTACACTGTTTATACCGTCTACATCTTTAATACACCTAACGAAACGCCTACACGACATCGGAATAATTTGGAGATAGTTGCAGCAACTTGTAGTTTTAATTCAAGAGAAACTAAAATGAAAAAAATCAAGGCTTATTCGTAGCGGCTTCTACAACCGAGACACATTTAAAATCTCGGCTAAAAGCTTCTTGACAAATAAGGGGGTTTTCAATGAACAGTAGGCATTTTTGTTCTTTTAATAAACTTCTGGAAATTGCGTCAGTATTTCCCGAGATTATCGCGATCGACCAAACGATTTGCCAACTTTTGAATATTATGAACATAATATATTCCCAGATCAGAACGGTGACGAGCCGAGGGGAAGCTGCGACGCTGAAGACCAGGGCTCGCTTTGCAGGTATTTATCATTCTTTAAATTTTAGGCACAGACTTATAGTTTTTAAAAAATATATTTTTTGTACTCAATGATTACAGTAAACAATAATTAAAATACAATGTTACAGATGTTCGGAGAGGAGGGAAAAACCAAATAGCTTCTCATTGACAAGAACAGATTCAGGTGGGTGAGGGACGGGGGTGTGAGGAGGCAAACGAGCGGTCGCTAGTTATATAACAGCCGTAATACTGCGGTGAATGTCGACACCAGGACGTTGTCTGTGTAGAACGTAGCGCGGTTCTCAGTAGAACGTAGCGCGGTTCTCAGTAGAACGTAGCGCGGTTCTCAGTAGAACGTAGCGCGGTTCTCAGTAGAACGTAGCGCGGTTCTCAGTAGAACGTAGTAGTTGACACGAACGTTTGTTCGGTTTACAGAGTCGTCGTCTGTTGTATTATCGTCATTCACCGCTATACTACGACCGACAGAAAACGCTAGAGGATGATGGCAAAGCTCAACGTGACATGTTTATGTTGTTGCAGAGGATAAAATAGAGCCGACGGGTCCCGAGCTGGTGCAGTTTATCCGAGAGACGCTCAACAAGAACCCGCGCGACCGAACCACGCTGTTGCGCATAGAGAAGGAGTTGCACTCGCTCATCAATGATAACGGGTATGTATACACATGCACGTACACGCAACCGCGTATATTGCACACACACGCACACGCTGCTGCGCATAGAAGAGTTACATATACTAATCAATCTTAGCGGCTAACATTTCTGACGATTACTGTAAACATGTTAATTGGTTCTAGCTGTTACTGTAGAGATGTTGCTACTAGCTGTTACTGTAGAGATGTTACTTGCTACTAGCTGTTACTGTAGAGATGTTACTTGCTACTAGCTGTTACTGTAGAGATGTTACTTGCTACTAGCTTACTGTAGAGATGTTACTTGCTACTAGCTGTTACTGTAGAGATGTTACTTGCTACTAGCTGTTACTGTAGAGATGTTACTTGCTACTAGCTGTTACTGTAGATATGTTACTTGCTACTAGCTGTTACTGTAGAGATGTTACTTGCTACTAGCTGTTACTGTAGAGATGTTACTTGCTACTAGCTGTTACTGTAGAGATGTTACTTGCTACTGGCTGTTACTGTAGAGATGTTACTTGCTACTAGCTGTTACTGTAGAGATGTTACTTGCTACTAGCTGTTACTGTAGAGATGTTACTTGCTACTAGCTGTTACTGTAGAGATGCTACTTGCTACTAGCTGTTGCTGTAGGGATGTTTCCTATCGCACAGCATCCTTTTGCCTATGATTCTAGGAAGTGTCTCGGGGCACATCGATTTAAGTGTGCGTAAACTGAGGACAGCTCGCCAAACATTGTGCTATGGTCGTACAATGTTTGACGAGTGCTGTAGTTTAGTGTGTAGTTTTACTGTATGCGAACTCATTTTTAACTATACGCATGTGGTAGTTAAGACTCATCTTTTGAGCTGAGAAAACCTTTTAGATTTTTCTTTACCTAGAGGGTTTTTCTAGTTGGTTTTGGGTAGGTTCAGTTTGTGGTTGTAGTTAGATGTGCCTTTCTGCCCGGTATGACTGATGTGTGGTCGCCTGCAGATGACCACAGGCGCGCATTAACTTCCGCATACAGCTTACGCAGACGCGTTGCCCCCCATGTTTCGCTCCAATTGACCATCACGAAACATCTGTCACCTGTAACGTGCCGGCCCAGTTCGACTACAATTCAGCAATGGCTCTGCCTGTAACAACATGATGTGTCACAGGCGCTGCATCGTCCGTTTCCCCGTGATGACGTCCTACGGGCGCATGCTGGTGCACCGCTGCGCCGCGCTGTTCCACCTGGCGCACCACCTCGACCACGCCAACAAGAACTCCGTGCTGGTCTCTAAGAGCGGTATGTATATATAACTGGTTGTGCGCCGCACCGATCCACTTGGCGCACTCGACCTCACCGACAAGAACTCCGTGCTGGTCCCTAAGAGTGTGAGTTTGATATTTTATGCATACCCGAAAGATAAGTGGTGGGCTTGCTGTCACATTGCATGCATCATATGAAGTGAAATCTCGCTGTCCTTTAACCGTTGCTTTTCAACTTGCAGGCACGAGTGGCGGCCGGGTGCCCTGCACCAGCTTCCGCCAGTGGTGCACCACCGTGTTCCCCAAGTCGCCGCCCAGGAGGAACGACGACACGCTGGCCAAGTAATCAATTCTGTGGTCCTCCAGGGGCTGGGGGTGGGATCGTACCGTCTTTCATGACGCAGAAAGTGTACCAGATAGTACTGTTTTATTTTTATTGTATGAAATTTCGGACTAAAATAAGTTTTTTTTGTGAGAGTTGTCCCATGCTGCACTGCGTCCGGTTAGGCCGGCACGACCCTAGAGGTACTTCCCGCCCACATGATACCGCCGCAAAGTGACATTTATATGGTCTCGGGTTTCGCGTGATTTGCGAGTTTCTGGTGCTGATTGTACGGGAGGAGCGCAAGAGGACGATGTAACAATTATTCGAATGGCTATGGACAGTTACCTTTTGGTGGCTGGCTGCTCGTTCGCCCCGCTAATTATACATGTGGCCGTTTCGCAGATCGATACTCAAGCGCGAGGGCGGAGGGTCGGTGGGCGGGGGCCCCGGTGCGGCGCCGCGCAGCAAGTCGCTGGAGCAGCGCGAGAGAGATTACGAGCGCGTGCGCCGCAGGATCTTCAGCTCGGTATGTTGCACCCACCGCTACAGACACTGACAGACGCACGCACACACTGAACGGAATCGTTGACCGTGAAGTCAAGCTCATGTTATGGAAATAATTAGTAATGCTCATGGCGTTATGATCTAATGATAAAAATACAATTTGTGTTAGCGATCTACAGATAATATTTTTAAATACAAATGAAGTAGACAAACAAACAAACTTTATCAATAAATATCTACTTGCTAGTGAAAAGTGATAAGCGTCTGCTCAGAAGTGCCTGTTACCCGCACACACCCACTCACACGCACACGCGCACAGATAACATGAGCAGCGCGAGTTAGACCTCTGGTAGTCACACAAGACTTACTTCAGCAAGTTTCACCGCCCACGTCTGTAATTACATGATTTTCTCCACTTTATGAATAAATCAGCGCAATTATTTGCCAACACACATTGCGGCGCTACTCTCGGCTACTGTCAGTGCACACGCCGTGTTGTTGCAGGACAACTGCACGCAGGACGAGACGCAGTGGCCGTGGTTGAACGCGGGGCCCGTCAAGCTGCTGACGCCGGAGGCAGGCAGAAATAAGTTGCTAAAGGTATACAACATTTTGTTAAAAGTGTAGACAACTTACGAAACGGTAAGTTGCGGTATGAGTAAAAAAATTGTGAAAATCGTGTGAAACAGCTACAGCCTGTGGTCGGTAGTACGCTGGCAGGTTACTAATGTAAGTAATGTGATAACACGATGGTGTTGAGTTGACTAAATATTAGTAAAATCACTTACAGCTATAACGTCTATTGTCAACAAGTACACTATATCATTTTAACGGAAGCCACAGAAGGAATACACGTGCGATACTTGTCATAAGCACAGAGTAGATAGTTCAGCACAGAATGTCCAGAGGAAGAGTTAAAGTGAGAATAAATTAGCATAAAACAGCGTATGATTTACGTCAGCTACGAAATCGTTATTCTTTAACCAAGCAGAGTGCGTCCACCGTCAGATACAAATGAACACTGGCTGACAGGTTCTAACTTTCAGCCGTGTACGCGGCGCGGGCGCAGGATGTTTTGGGGCGAGTCCCGTATCGATGAATGCGTATCGATACGCACCTGTCGATAGCGTCCAGCTAGTACATATCATAAATACTGATGAATATGTGTAAATAAATATACTTTATGTATGATTTTGTCTATTTATGTGTATATAATATTATTAAATAGTTATAAGCTTAGGTTTAAGTTTTATTGGTTTTTTAACGGTGTGATTATTATAATATAATCTAGTTATAAATAATTTGTGTTTGTCTATAGAAATATACACAGCGGTCGAGCACTCGAGCATAACACCAGCGTAACACCTTACCGCACTTCCTGCGCTCACGTCTTTTGCGCACCTTTCACCTCAGAAACATGTCAATTCTTAAGGAGTAAACTCCTGGTGCTTGTTGTAGTTGAGACGCGGGGTACTTTTTATGAGGCGTGTTCGTTTCGATTTGCTAAATTGTTTGGTTCTTCACCGCAGTGTTGCGATGTGCAGGTGCAGTCGCTGGAGGCACGCGGGCCGAGCGCGGCGGCGGCGCGCGGGTCCGTGTCCAAGAGCCACAGCTTCGGCGGCTACACGGCCGAGCCGCCCACGCACCGCCAGCTCAGCAGACAGGGTATCAACTAACCCGCATGCGCTCTATGACGCTATATTTTATAAACTTGGTAGGCAACTTGAGCACACCACGTTACTCAGGTGGAGCCAATGGTCCAGCTCATCTGCTATCCATATTGAAATCAGTGTCGTAACACGAGTGGATATTATTGCGTATTAGAGTCGGTGCTTATTACTCAAGCGCACGCCCCTGGATCGCAGTCACGTATAAATACGACACGTTGCAGGTGACCTGGCGTCCAGCAGCTGGCGCCTGTCTCCGTCCAGCTCCGGCTACAAGACGCTCAGTCTCCGCAGCACGGACTCCGTCACGCCATCGCCGACCGGTGAGTGTCAACTTCTTTGTTCATAATTTTTTCCTGACCGCAGGACAGGTTTTTCACACGTGTCTTCTGTGTGATATTCTTTCTTACTCCATATCTGCCAAACCGCGCCAACCAAATAACTATATATTGTGGAAATATCGTCTAGATACGTCCTCGGAGGCTTTTGATGTGTGACGAAAAACTAGAGACTGTGCTATGTCGTGTGTCTAAACAACTTAGCAGACGCGGGCTTTTGGTGGCTATTGGCCTTCTTTAAACTGAGGTCAGTAACGGCCAGAGGTTATACAATTTGTTACCCTCCTTCATACGGTCATAGCGAGATACCTCTAAGGCCTCTGATTCAATGTGTTGAGTGTACTGCTCGATATTTAATATGGGACATGGTGACATGTCGGCTATAATCGATATTTAAACAGTGCGCGTGAGACATATTCAAAGTTTTCGTTTTATATATAAATCGGTGTGACTACAGGTGGCGCCAGCCCGGAGCCGCACGCAGACGGCGTGGCGCTGGTGTGGGCGGTGACAGATCTGTCGGCAGTGCCCGTCGGTGCCGTAGTCATACACCCACAGGTATGACGAGCTATTTTTTATAACATTTGCTGGTAAAAGACCAGTTGACCCTGGCGACTACCGGCCACAAACATCCACATAACCGCATGAATTCCTTCCGTTGTGCTTTCAGACGGGTCGAGCGCTGACTAACCCGGACGGCAGCCTGTATCACTTTGACCCGGACAACCCGCCCGTGCTCTACGACGCACCCGATGATATCAAGGTACGTATATGCGTACACGTGCATCCACGCTCGGACCAGCGGACATATATTATGTGCACACAACACGAGCGGACTGGCGGTCGGAACGGTACGTCTACGAGCGCACAGATGCACGGACTGACGGACATAACGACGTGTATACATACGTGCTTAAAGTACGCAGGGACCGAAGCGATGCACACAACGGTACGTGCTTACTGCTCACAGGCCGGGTCAGTTCTCTGCCGTACCTCCACCTCCCCGGGGGCCACACACAGTGTTGTAGTCTAACAAGTTACAAGTATGATGTATTACTTTGTAAATAAAATGTTCCCTGTTGTTCTCAGGCGGATAGTGGCGAAAAAAGGAGGGGCAAATTGGAGAAGCAGCACTCCTTCATAGAGAACGGTAAGTGTTTCACTACTAGGAGTCCCAGACTATACCACGATAGTGTATGAAGATAGGTAGTGTTAATGACAGGAATAATATAATGTCTAACGATATTCTTTGTTAATATGCGTTCGAAAATGCTTTTGTTCCCGTGTATACCTATAGATTGCCAAAAAACGGGTTCTCCCGAAATAAACACTTTTCTTCAAACTTTTATAGGATTAATGGATTATATCAAGGAAAAATACCCTTTAGATTTCAGGTTCTAAGTACATGAAAATAATTACAATCCATTTTGTTATGGCATTAAATTAGAATTTAGACTTTTCCTTGTGTTATTGCCTGCATACCCCCTCAGAAGGGGGATGCCAGTTGAACCGGCTGATAAGAAAGTGATCTCATACGGGTGCTGTTTATTACTTTTGACTTACGGAACCCTAAAAGTGACAATGACCCGTTTTCCAGAATGTACGTGCGCGGACGAGTACCGCAACAAGTGCTGCTGCGAAAACCGGCGCAGCCAGCCCTGCCCGCCGGGCCAGCCGTGCCCGCCGTGCCAGGCCTGCCAGACATGCCACGGGAGCGTTGAGAAGGTAGCCATGTTCCGTAGAACGAGAAGCCGTTGCTTAATATTCTCGCTCTAAAAAATGAACCCAGCTTAAATTTGTCTGGCTTAAAGCGTTACACGTATATTCCAACATCGTCCCTATTCACTACATGTGATTAGGGACCTTTTTTTTATAGTACACGAACAGTCGGAAGCCGCAACTGCTGATGCCTATCGACATCTATCCTATAGACGTTTAAATACAGAGATATACAGAATAACATAAAACCTTTTACATTTACAATATTACAAGGACGTATCAATGTTTAAAAACTGTCCACAGACAACAAAGGAGATACAAACCAACTCAATCCCGTGCAGTCCAATCAAAAACCGGTACAAAAAACCGCCTACCCCGGAGACGAAATCTGACACGAACCAAAGACAAGAACCAAATTGTGATCCTAACCGGTCCTACGATGCCAGTGTTAAGTACGAGTCGCCCAAGCGCACAGACCTGAACAATCAGAAGCTATTTGAAAGTCAAGATTCGAACTCACCGAAGAGTTTCGCGCCGACCAATCAGAGGGTGGGATATGAAGCGACGAACCACAGATCGTATGAAGCGGCAAATCAGCGATCGTATGAAACGACCAATCAACGATCGTCTGAAGCGACAAATCAGGGGGCCAGTTTTGAAAACCAACGGCCGTTTGACTCTACGCGGCAATACGACAGGTCCAAGGTTCAGAATCAGGAATGTATGGAGCTTCAACCGTTCTATGCCCCCGGCATAAGGAATGAAGAGGTATTGCTTTATAATTTGTGAATTCTTATTGTAAACAAGTCCAAAAGAGGTACTATGGCTGCAGTCTAGATATATATAGCGGCACATGAATAGACAAAATTTTAGATTTAACAATATTTGGTATTTACCGAAAGTGGTACTCTATTACTACACTTTATACTCAGTACAATACCCTGTCCGCAGATAACATCTCCGCTGGTCCAGAGCTACACTCTGCCCGAGGAGGCGCCGCTGCAGACCAAGACGACGCCCGTACCCGCCGACCCATCCATACGTGAGTCGACCGAGGCACCGCGTCCCCTGACTTCACTACTATTGTGTACTTATACAGCTGCCCGTCCACAGGTCCGCTGTCGCTGAGCGGCGTGTCGTACCCGGTGGCACAGCCGTCCGCCTACCCCTACGTAAACCACTGCAGGATTGTAAGTGAACGCGAACGAGCTCTATCCTCAGGCTTACATCCGATGGAGGCAGGCCAGCAGCCACAGATACACAATCCTGGCCCACACTTTTATAGAAAAGAAAGAAAGAATATATTTATTTGCCTAAATCCACACAATGTAAACAAATGTTACGAAAGAAAAGCTAAATAATAGTTAAATGGTTAAATGCAAATCTGTCTCAGGCTCGGCATTTGCTGGCAATACTGTCAGCGCCGGTGTTCCACTTGAGCCGTCCGGTGACCACGCGGTCGCGTCTACACACAATTACACGTACCTAACACATAATCTAAAGTATAATTTCATTTTTCCACAATTTTAAGAGGCATAATACTCTTGACTCTCAGACATGCACAAATTATTACATTTTTATAACCATAAGTAATATCCTTCACCACTGGCAAAATTGT
>JAFELO010001371.1:344256-357572 GCA_017140195.1 Eumaeus atala
TTAAAATTAAACAGACGACAATAGTTACAAAAAAGAGACGAAATGTGCACTAGACAAACAATAGTAAGCAGTAACCCAACATAAAACATGAAATGTGCCCGCTGTGCACGAGTAAGTGCAATGCCGAGCGGTTCACATTGAAGCCCAAATTTACTCATGAACATTAATTATAGTTCAAGTTATACCAATAGCACCCACGTGCTCTGGTAAGTTGTAGCATTATAATAAAATTAAATAATGCTTGCATCATGGACAAAATTCCCTTGAATTTGTTGGTTGTGCGAAATGTAGTCTTCAAATTTTAACTTAAATTTCCTAGAACCAGCCACCCAGTCGAGTTTATTATACAAATATGAAGGCTCCCCATGCTTCAAGACACCAAAAAGAAGACACACCAAATGGAATTTTCGACGGTGTTTCATTTTCAAAATAACTTGTTTTTTTTTATCTCGTGGAGACCAAAGACTTATGCACTTCCATAAGTCCTAGGTAGGCTCCAATAATAGTAGGTAATGTGTGGAACTCACGAGTGGACCACTTAAATCCTGAAGACGCCCATCGTGACCTAATAATTAATTATACGTATATGCGATACGCTATTAGTGAGCTTCTCAAACTTGCCAATATCGTAGCAGGAACAACATATGGCGGCGCCCGTGTACCAGCTGCAGCCCGAGGTGCAGAAAGTGGCCCACGACAACACCTTCAGGATAGGTGAGAACTGCTACACAAGCAACAGTACACACGAGGATGCCCACACTTGTTACTGGAAGAAACCACCTCGTGGCTTCCGCAACTCAACGTCCTCACGCCTTATTGCTTAGCAACGTACACGCACAGATACTAGTATTAGAGTACGCTCGACGACTGTGGCGCACAGCGTCATTGTTACGCGACTTCATCAGGGTTAACTGATCTATTTATTAAAGTTACCTGACTAATGTGGAACCAAAGCCATTTGACGCTGAGAAGTAAAATTGTCTATGTTTAACCTGTTCTATGGCATTACGTGTGTTACACACAGCCATGTGTATGCTCAAATAAATGCATTTTCTTAGTTTCTAACGCGCGGGCACGCACAGTTACACTGACTGTAGTTAATGTCCTACCTATTGTTTGTTGCAGACCCCAGCTATCCGTACGCAGCCGACTTTGCGGCGTGTGGCGCCTGCGACCCCGCCCAGCAGCGCCCGTGAGTACCCATTTTTCCTGATTGTAGCAAGGCTTATAGATAAGTTATATACTTATATATAATTTATGTATGTATATATAATTTATAATATTCTCATATATCCGGAACTACTGAAAGGATTTATATAATTGAGATATTGTTTGAATCGTCTGGGCAGGTTGAGCTTCTAAGATGTAATTTTTTAATCACGCTCTGCAATAACCACATCGTTAATGCCGAGCCAAACGCTTCGATAGGAGGGCACCCGCCCACATCTCAGCAGTTGGCAGAGACATTTCACACTATTTCATTATCTCTTGTGTTGTGTCTTCAGGTACAACGTGCAGTACGGCGTGGAGATGGGGCAGATGGGCCAAATGGGTCAGATGCCGCTGCCGCCCTACCCGATACCGCTACAGATGCCCAACGTGCTGCTACAGTCGCCGCTGCAGTACACGGTGACTACCTGACCACACTTACGCCGTGACTGTGTCGCGGCGGGCGCAAGCGGAGCGATATTTAGATGCAATGCCACTTACTTTTTGTATTTGTTTTAGTCTACTATAATAGTCTGTGGACCTCATCACACAACGCTAGCCCAGCCACAGGCTTAGCACCTTAAGGACTTGTGTTATAAGTACGGAAATACATGATGGAATGGCATGGAAATTGATGAGATTGAATTTTGTATTCCGCCCACTGCACGGTATCCTGTGGCACACTGTGACATCTACTGACAGAAGCCACAGCCAGCAGGGGCCGGAGAAGATGATGTCGTCATATGTAACCGATTATTACCACTGTATCTTCTGAATATATATATATATATATATATATGATGTATAGGTAAAATTTCATTACAATACATTGAGCAGTTTTTACGTCAGAGAGTTATCCATATTTACAAATTTTGAGTTTGTAACATTAGTAGGAGTATACGAGTTTAGTAACCAAATGTCACAATGCCGTCGTTCCAGCAATACCAAGAGCCGATACAGTGGCAGAGCCTCCCGCCGCCGGTGCCCATCAGCCCGGCCGCGCCCAAGCTCATGCTGCACGACGTGTACCCCGTGGTGTATCCTGGCGTGTACCAGCCGTACAACGTCGTGTACCCGCAGGTAGGCAGCAGTACCCGCACATGAGCACCCAGTGGCCGTGGCTGGGCACGCCGTACCCGAAGGGAATAACCGCCCTGCGTATTAATGGAAGTACACCACGTCCACATATTTTTATATACAAGATATTTTTTAAGAAACTATAAAAAATGGAAAAAATGAGTAATCTGTCTACAATTTTTCTTCTTCCGCACCGTTAGGTCACGTGTCTTTTGAGATCGGCCGTCCTAATCTTACTTTTCTTCTTCCACACCGTTAGGTCACGTGTCTCTTGAGAGCGGCCGTCCTAATCTTACTTTTCTTCTTCCGCACCGTTAGGTCACGTGTCTCTTGAGAGCGGCCGTCCTAATCTTACTTTTCCACACAGTGCACAACATTTCATTTCAGGCTGAGGTTCTCTAGTCAGCATATCTTTGACTATGTTTCCGATCCAGGTTATTGGTGGACGCCCTGTACCTGTCTTTGGTCCGGCGATTTTGAGAACCTTCCTGGTCATACGGTCCTCTGCTCTGCGCATCACAGAGCAATACCAGCGTAGGCGGTTCTCCTGTAGTTTTTCTACGATATTAGCCGCATTGAACGTTCCCCTGGTGTGCATTTTCCGATCCTGTCTCTTAAGGTGACTCCCCCCGACCATCGTATCATCTTCATGTCAGTTACACGGAGCTTCTGTCGGTGTGGCTTGCGCAGCGCCCAACATTTACAAATATATCCTTTCCACGGCATATAATGGCGTGGTTGTGATTTCCGCAGGCCTTCTGTGACGTAGTTCATGTCCAGGTCGAACAGCCAAGGGCTTAATGTGGAGCCCTAAGGGACTCCTACTTTGACCTCGAAGTCTGCCCCGACACCTGCTAGACTTACAACTTTGGTCGTGGTATCAGCCAGCAGCCTCTGCTGTAGACTCCAGACGAAGCTTACATTCCGTCAGTAGCCTCTGCTGTAGACTTCAGCCGAAGTTTATATTCCGTCAGTAGCCTCTACTTTAGACTCCAGCCGAAGCCTACAGTCCGCCTACGGGACGCTCTCTCTAGAGGTACAAGCTCCCCCGAGGGGCCTATCCACAAAAAAAAACTTGTCATATCCGCACTACACCTAAAGAGAAATGTTAAAGGAGTAAATGGCGCCTTGAGACTGATCTAGGAGTGTGATGATCTAAATGGACCCTACATTGGTTTAAATATTACCGAAAGGAACGTCTTTCGCCTGTCCTTCTCCAGTTTGGTTTGGGACCGACCGTGTCTGACGTTTGGATTGTAAGTTTATTTTTCCTTTCGGCCAGGTAATTCCTCAGCCGTACCCGGTCTGCCAGCCCGTGTACCCAGTGGTGGAGAAGCCGCCGGAGAGGAGGGCAAGTTTCAAGAGGACCTCTCTGCCCAACTCCTCCCGGACCACGCCACAGGCCGATGACAGAAGGTACTGAGCAGTGCAACGATATGTCGAGGAATCGATACCGCAGATGAAATATCGATGTTCATAACGTTATAAATACGATACGATCCATTTCTGTACTGTAGTCAGAAAAGGCTTTGAACAAATTATGACATAATCGATAACACATACGAAAAAATATCGATAATTTTTGACCTCATACATACACGTGTGGGCTTAAAAAGCAAAGTAACAAAAGCTATTCTAGATCTAGTGGTTATGTGATCCTGGTTACGTATAAAAGTTATTTTACTACGTCTTGGATACCTTTCAAATGTGTAAATTAAATCACATAACAAAGCACTGGTTTCCTATGTGAGCGAGGGGCGTTGTCCTCATGGAGATGTTCCAATTCGGCTGCAGTGCAGCAATAGCATCGTCCTCTTACTGAAAAACTTAAATACTAGGTACGAGGACAGAAGGAGGGATGAGAAAGGGTCCAACGAGATCGCCATGAAGATCCAGCAGATAAAGGAGCAGATGGCGCAAGTGAGCGTGCGCGATCGCGACAAGGGCACGCGCCGCGACGACTGGCGGCGGCGCAACAGCGGCAGCGGCCTGCTGGGCAGCTACCCCGTCAGCGCGGGGCGGGGGCGCCCGGGGGGGTGAGCAGTCTTTTTTTTTCAGCAGGAACCTTTGGTAGAAATCAGATATCCATAATTGCTGTGCAGACGTGATGCCAGTTTTCCCTACCACGAGCCACAGGAAATTCACAAACCGCATGAAATGCGAGATATCGTGGCTGTTGCTTTGCGGTGGTTTCGTGTGAGTGAGGGATGCGTCCTTGGCCGCGCTGACCAAATACTGCTGCAATGCAACATGACACTGTCTCTGTGTGCCGAGGGTTAAAAAAAAACTGGCCTCTCGCTTGAAAACACCAGCGTCCCATAGAGAGCTGTACCTTGGGGACCACAGATCCTCACGAATTAGCAGATGCGTTACCTATTCCCCAGTATAGTCCACATAGATGTCGCGTCTCGTGTGCATCGACCAGTTCTTTCACGTCTATATGACGTAAGTAATCGAGATTATATCATTAGCAAAGATTTAGAAATGTGCCAAGAGGTACAGTGAGTGTCTCAAAACCGTCTATACAAAAAGTGTGCAACTGTTGAATAATGCATTTTGTAAAAACATCTTTTAAATAGAATCTGCACTGAAAAGCGATTTAAACTTGTTTGCTAAAAAATATACTTACGTAGTACGGATGCTTTACAATGACAGTTGAATATGCGATCGTATATCTTTACTTATACGAGTACTGAAACGAATGCTTACCACACCAATGGTCGAGTCACCCGAGGATTGAGACGTCCATAATCTTTGATTTTGTTTATTTCTATTCTATTCTATTCTGATTTTGCTTGTGAACCTGTTGTTTGTGGCTCACACCCCATGGAACTCACACATGTGCGCAGGCGCGGTCCGGACGAGGCACAGCTGAGCTCGGCGGCGCGCGCCATCGTCAACTCCATCAGGAACATGCAGGCCAAAAACTGTGAGTTATATAAAAGTATATAGGACGGGTGGGTTGGTGGCGTGGCAATATTGCACTGTGTGCAATGCAGTGACATATATGGGACGTAGTTTACTGTCAGGATTTAGGGACTACAGACTTGGCTTTACTGACCGCTTATCAGGCTCACACAGCAACATATTTCCTTAAAATCATGACACTAATTTCGGAGAAGTTTACAATGTGCATAAACAATACTTTCGTTTTAGTTGTCACTTAGGAGCACTACCTATGGAGCTCTGAAACATAAAGAGTATTCAACAAATGTACTTGTACTACTCTGTCGACATGTCGATAGTACTTCCACAATGCTAAGTGCACCGATACGTGACGTCACCGACGCTATATACACATTGTAACTAGTCGTGCCCTCAGACCAGGACCGTCGGCCGGACGGGCGCCGCCGCACGGAGTACCGCCCGCCCGCGCCGCACGCGCCGCCCGAGCGCCGCGACGTGCGCCGCAACATGGAGCCCATCCTACACTACCGACCGCCCTATCTCTTCCGACAGGTAACTATCTCTAAATTAATAAATAGCTAATACAAATTATGATATGTAACTGTAGGGGCCTAAAACCAAAAATCGTAACTTTACACCGGCGCAGTTGCTAGAAACAATATATAATTGAAGGAAAATGCGTTGCCTGCATAATAATTATGCGGGTATCTATGGACTTCGTTAGTTGTTAAAAGGTTCTGATTACTCGTTACCCCATCCACTATAAAAAATAATAATTCATGTCTACTTTGCGATACGCGATATTTACGTCATGTTAAAACTATAAAATACGATAATTATCAAATTCGATCCCTTATTAAAAAAAAAAGTACCTTCACGCCTGTTATCCCCGACGAGGCAGGCACAGGTGTGCTAGTACATCCACAACTCGTAAGGTCAGTAGATATATTGTTGGGTGAGCCTAAATTCATTTGTTTACAAATTTATGATCACTTATTGGTAGAAATAGGAAACTTATTTTTTTTTTAAGTTAAATTCCAGAACCATAAAAAGGTCGCACTAGTTTATATTTTGCTCCTCTCCGAGGAACTGTACTCGGCGCGCTCGTTACATCCACGATAGCAGCGATGTAATGTGTGTCGATCTCCATTAAATATATATAGTATGAACTGCGTTAAGCTACCTCTTGACTGCAGGAGGTGTCTTAGAGGTACTTTGTTGTCCTTAGAGAAATACAGACGGCGCGATAGTCGCGCGCTCCACGATATTGTCCTATTGAAAATACTTTAAATTGAGCTGATTAGGGCTGATGGGGCAGCAGACGTTCACAAGAGGTTACTGGCTTCTAATGTGTGTACTTGTGAGCTAACGGGACATGATCTTGCTGCTTGTTTTCTATAGCCTATCATACGAAAGTATTTAAAATGTATGGCACAAGCTTTACCTGCTCAATACACTGACAAAACTAAATCGAACGTGATCGCGCACGCGTCTTCTGGGTGTTTATTTATGTATCGAATGCGGTCCACGGAGTTAGGTACAATGCATCCCCGGAGAACCGTTCATTCTTTTCGTTTTACTTTTTTTTTCTATATTTGTGTCAAATTCATTCAGATTCATTCAGAAGTTTTTATAATATAGCAGTCCTGTGTGTGTTGGGGGTGTTAGAGGTCCCATAGCAATCGCACTGCATGAGTGTGATGTTTGCAGATGTCTCCGAACACCTGGTGCCGGCGATCGCCGGGGCCCGTCCTTCCCGGTGAGTACTCTGCTGCCTGGCACTGGAGGCGTGAGTCGCGACATCGTCTCCATAGCAAACCGCTTGCTGTCGGCGTTTGGTTCGTTTAGAAAATAAAACAACTTGGATTTGTAGAGATGGCAGTCCAAATGAAGACTTGCGTGCTGACGCGTGTGCTACGTACAGCATGTTTGATGACGCGAACTCATAATATTATCCCGGTGTAACGCCGCTAAGGACGTTTTCTCTTGTTAGGGGGCAAACGAGCCAACCATCGGCCCGCAAGGTTACGTAAGTGTGTTATACTACCACCTAAAAAAATATTTTTAGTAAGAGGTAGTGCCATGCTCCAGTGCCACTGAATTGGCTGGCACTACCGGGTAGGAGGCTTTCCTTACATAATAGCGCCAAATAATGTCAGCTGTGCGATAGGGGTTTGTGAGTAGCCGATGGGGCCACTGAGGGATGGGGTAAAGGACGCCTCATCATCCGCAGATGTTAATGAGCGTCGATAGTCCAATTGACTGCTCGTTTGTCCTCATGTTCCATAAAACTAGAAATAAAGATACACCATTTAAAATAAGATAGAAGGTACTTCGAGCGTATGTATGTATGTGTGTGTGTACGTGTGTATGTATGTGTGTATGTATGTGTGTGTATGTGTGTATGTATGTATGTGTGTGTATGTTATGTGTGTGTATGTGTGTATGTATACTTGTTTATTTCTGTTCCCTGCTACAGCCTAACGGCTTGACGCAGTTGAACGTGTGAGGTGACGTCAGGTTGGTGCTGACACGCGAGTGACGCCGAGTGCAGAGGAATATAGTTGCAGCGGTCGGGTGTTTATTAACGAAACGCACGTGAGGCTGTTTCATGTTCGCCACCGACCACCCCACGTGCAGGCAGCCGCTCCCTGTCCACTTAGTCTCCACTCGCCAGCCTCCGCCGCAGCTAACTCCTGACCGTTTCCCTCGCAGTGCTGCACCAGCCCCGCAGACCGCACCCGGACCCCAGGAGCGACCGCCGGTAGACGCTCGCGGACAAACATATCCAAGAAACAATAACATTTATATATTAGTTCGTTACCATTAACAAGTCGTTTAAGTTTAACAAGTGTTATAGTTGTATTCGTTATAGGGTCGCGCGGCCAGATGGGCGGAGCGGGCAGCGAAGCGAGTAGCGGACTATTTATTTCTTTCGTCCAAAGAGCTTATCTAAAAACATATTTATACGTACTCTTTCCTTTCATCCTTGTACTTGTTTGCCGTTTCGATCACCTTATAGCGATTATGACTAACTAGTGGACAAAACCGTCAATCCTCACCCGTGGCGATGGTCGTTATAAGGTGACTGAAACGTCGGCAAGGTAAGCCATCATATACTCACCTTCATATAACATTTGTGTCGTTTTCTGATTACGATAACAGAGCAAGTACGAGAATAATTACGTTTGTGTATATCCGGCTCGTTATCGCTTCTACTTCTTGTAGATGAAGTACTTGTGGGCTGGTCGATCATGATGAAGTCTACACAATACAACTCGTTGCGCTCTACTTTTACTTTTTGTATTTACATCTGAACCTCCGCCCCCGCCCCGCTCCCCGCTCCGCCCCCCGGCGCGCGGCTCACATGATATATTAGTTAGAGAATATACGAACTGTTCCAATGAGCTCTCGTTGCCACAAGCTGCCAGCACCTGCCGCTGCTCGCCTGGGCAGCACGAGCGCCGGCTGATACTATATGTCTCTCTATATCTGTATGAGACTTGGATGTGTTCACTGGACTCTTTGTTAGTTAAAGCTGTACAAGTATTGCGAAAGGCACTTCAGGAAATTAGGAAAGTCTTAAAATAATTGAGCAAAAAAGTTTCATAATTGTTATCAAAATTTTGTATTTACACAATAAAAACGTCGGGAAGAGGGGTGGAAGTTATTAATGATCAGAGTTTCCGAGCAGCAAATAAACCGATAAATTATATTGCCTATACCTGCCCCATGTGAGCTCATTTTGACGTTGCGGCATCTCAAAATATTGCCTCATCATGTGGCTAGTTAGAAACTGCAGTACTTGAATACACAACTAAAGCTCGGAGTGTACTCGAGTAAATCTTCTCTAGAAGACAGGATATTGAGCACCTCCCAAGGACTGCTCAACTACATTTGTGATGCGCACGAAACGCAACCTTCTTTTCAAATGAAATTACGAACTAATTTCATTTCACCCACACAGTAATGTTGTCCAAGGTCATTACTGGTTAATTTTATTTCCAATTGCACAATCAGATTCGGGTGTTACAAGGTATTTTAAATATCATCCCGAGTCATTCCGAATTTACCGCACAATGGCAGTCGTGTTTTTTTATGTAGATTATCAAACACGCACAAACAATGCAAACACTATAGGCATCTCTCTCATGCATTTTCTACGCTAACGAAAGTCGATGTGAGTATAATTTATCAATGACGTCATCAAATCGAGTATTGCCTAGAAGCACAGAAAAAAATTAAAGAATGTCCGGTGAAAAACAGTAAAAAACAGCTCCATGGCGCTAATGTTAGTAACGGCCAATCAGTATGTGGTATAAAGAAAGGAATAGTATAAGAGCCGGCAGACATTTTGTGCCAACGGGGAGTCATAAAATGTCGGCCAGCTCTCGCACCAGTAATTGATATTCATCGATGGTACATCGGGCTCGAGCTTACATCAGCGCTTCTGTGTCTCCGCGCCCACAACACAGCAGCTCATTGGAACAGTTGTCCTGAGACTGTGTCACCACACAAGGACGGCACGAGTTTGAACGTTCTGCGACATCCGATTTGAACCCGTGGGCCATTCTAGGACGTATACAGCAGGAGTCGCAGCCGTCCAGCTGTCCTAGGTTAGGAAAAGATAGATCGTGGTACACTTACAAGTTACAGCAATATGTAGACCAACAGATAGATATGTCCTCCGTCCTTACGCGTTAACAGAGGAGAACAGACAGGACGCCGCGATTTCTTACTTAATTAATATATTGCCCTCATATCTTGGTCGCACATCACTTGGACAGTCAAGGAACGTTCAACACCGCACCTCGCTCCCAGGCGCGAGATCTCACGTCAACAAACTAGTCATTTTATTTAACACCTTGTTTAGTTACACCTAGCACGAGCTTACCGTCGAGTTCGACTCGAGAACAATGTGAGACACAGAGTTAAAATCGAGCAGGGAAGAAGAAAATCCTCTTTTAAATAGTATACAAATACCCAAACAAATAAAATATTACAACTAAAAACTGTCGTACAAAATACGATGCAAACATATGTATCACATTCTTTACGAACGCACACGAAAACGTATGCCGTACAAAAGAAACAACCGCCAATTGCTTCGCGTTGTGAGGCGTACACAGGCCACGTTACAGACTTGTGAGTCTGGGCCTTGATGCAGACATTATCTGTAAAACTGTATGTTGAACAAGTACTATGGCGGTACATTTTACACTAGAAGTTTCGGTGTTACCGAGGCCGAAGACAGCAGAGGGCAGTAGGTCGCGATGGAATCCAATTAATTGGTTTTAGCGATGAGCATTCGCACAAATTTACTTATTCAGTACTTAGCACAAACCAGCCGAAAAAAAAGGTGCATCAACAAACGATTACCATAAAACGTATTGATTTCGAATCGAAATTTCGAGTAAGCCTTAGATTTTATTTTCTTTTAGATACAATAATTTGTATTATATATTACAAATGGCTGGACGGGTACATAATTATGAATTAAATATTTTATGTCGTGTTTGATTATATAAAAATCTCATTCCTTAACAACAAAAAAAAAAAACGGCGGGACATTTATTATATTACTTATTATATTGATGGAAAATATATGATTTAACCAATTCTTAGCACCTTAATCATCTGTGAGAAACCTTTTACTATCAATCCTAATTCAATCTTAAATACTCCTGTAATAATTGAATAGAAAAATCTAAGCGATATCAGTTTGTAAAGAAGATATTTCATTTAACAAAAGTATTCTTTAAATTATTTATGTATTGTATGATTTACATGTTTACAGGTGCTTAGATGTTAAGAATTAATGTAATATAGTTTTATTTACTTAAAAATTATTCACCAGAGAACATTATTATATCTGATTTTACAAGTAACTGATGCGGAGAGAAGTTATTTTAAAATATACTGTTTATAAACATTGGCTGTATAAACCTACGCTTGCAGTAATAGTAGATGTGTCTGTCCCTATTTTTCGACAATTTTAGTTATAAATACGGTTATTTCTCGATTGAATCAATAGCTGATAACATAGATCATGTTGTAAACGATATCGGTGGATGTCACGAAGAACGGCGAGTCCCGTTCATGATTTTTTGGATGATTTAACTTATCTATCGGCTTCCAATTAGCACTCCAGAGACGAACCTAATACACAACTGTGCTTTGTTGAGTTAGCTTTATCCTTCGTAAGATACTATTTCCAATGCGGCGGAACGGCACAGATAACATTTAAGTGTAATAGTTGTTGATAACTATGTAATATTCTAGTTTCTTAATTTTACTTGTACATAACTGAAAGTTGATTCTTTTATGAAGTTTAAAAAGAAGTTGATTATTTTTGTATATTATTTGCTTTTAGTGAGATTGTTACATATTTTAACGTTAAAATATATGAATATTAACCAAATAAAGAATGTACTTAGTATTAAACATATACGCAGATTTACTTTGTTTTCCGTCCACAGAAAATAACAACTAGCCGAAGATTACCTGTGCCGTTCATGTCGAAATTTTTGGACGATCCCAAAATGTCAAAGTGACAGCTCCGGCTGTCAACAGAGTGACAGAGTCCTGTAGACTATATAATTTGTATGGAGGTTTATTGTAACAAGTAGAATATATCATTGTTAATATTAAAGATTTTAGCGTATACCGTCTTTAATTTTACCTCAACTCTGTAAACCTTTTTGTCTGCGCTTAACTTACTGTTAAAGCTAATGAATGCTTGACTAGAGCGTTACGAAAAGTGTGTTCAGCGAGGCGAAGTTGAGAGGGCGATGTAGGTTTGTGAAGACCGAAAAACACATAGAGTTACGCTTCGTATTTATCTAGGGCTAAGCGAAAGAGGTGGGGGCACACTTTCTTTCTTATCGATTTACGTTTCGTATGTATATAAAGGACTTCTACTTCCAGCGTGCGATCTGAAGCACACGCCTTTTTTCCTAACTCTTTTTATTTATACAGTAGGTAGTCGCAAAAAGTAATTAAACCTGGACTATGAACAAGTTAAAAGAAACATTCAGAAAATGTAAAGAGAACGCCATCTGTTCGAAGACACAGTCACTACTATGTACAATTAAAAAACAGAAACTTCATCTGCCTGTTTCACTATTGCACACTAGATGCCTATGCGTGTATAAACATCCATGTTCAAGCAATATATATTTTAATATAATATTTGCAGTTGTCACACACTCAAGTTAAGTTTTAATCTTGATGTGCTGATCTATCTAATAATTATTAATGATAATTAGTATTAAATATACTTGGTGTGTAAAATATACGTATTTTCAATTCACAGAGCCTTTTTTACAACGGATTTGACAGATGATAACTGGCCGCCTTGGTGTTCATTCAAATTGTCCTTTGGGCTATTTTCGCCAGTGGACTGGGCTGTTGAAGGCTAGGTTCCAGTAGCTGGATATCTGTCCGCACCGGATACGCTAGTCTTCGACCGGGGCGCGACTGATCGAGCTGCCCGGCTCCTAGAGCCACGAGAAAGCGAACAATCTCGACGCTCGCCTGCAGGAGGTGTTCAGGGAGGAGGCGGAAGTAATCAGGCCCGAGGAAAAGGCCGACTTAAGACTCTCGGGGCCAGGTCTCTGTGCGTAATTATCGCAAGGGGCAATTCGGCTTGAATACGGCCCACATCGAGCTCCTGGCGACAGCGGCAAAGAAGCTGCTCGATGCCGGGAGCGTAACGGTCACGGCATACTTCCTGCAGGCGCGTCCCAGGCGGTGTTTCTGATGCCTGGGACTAGGGCACGTGACCAGAACTTTCCCCGGTGGCACTGACCATAGCATATTGTGCTACCGCTGTGGTCGGCCTGCCCACAAGGCCTGCGGGTGTTTTGCCACCGCTCGTTGTGAGGTATGCGCGGATGCGGGTGGGCCGGCGGCCCACGTGATGGGAGCATATCTTGTAAGCCCCTCGCCCAGCGCGGGAAAGTTCCCTCTCCCTCACAAAGGGGGAACCGTTCGGGGTCGGAAGTTGGAATGACCTAATGGCTATGCATCTCAGCGTTCTCCAGGCGAATGTCAATCACTCCGCCCGGGCTCAGGACCTTTTCCTACTGTCCATGGCGGAGTGGCTCGGTGGCAGTCGCGGA
>JAFELO010001371.1:357583-381488 GCA_017140195.1 Eumaeus atala
CCCCCCCCCACGTATTTAAGGCGAGGAACCGCGGGTACGTGTCGGCGGTTTAGGGAGAAGTTGCGTTAGTAAGAGTATACATCACTCCGAACCGCAATTTGGCGGCCCTAGCAGGGTTCCTCGAAGTTCTAGGGCAGCTAGCCCCCCCGTCAGGTCCACCCCTCCGACTTTGGGATAGTGCAATGGGGTGAGGTTCCCATCCTCACCCCTTGCCCCGTGCGCAAAAGCGCCTCCTCCTGTTGCTCTTATGTACCCTCTTCTTATAAGAGGTATACCGAGAGCTACCCCTCCTCCTGATCTTTAAGCCCCCTCTTCCTATAAGAGGGGTGCAAAGATCCCCCTCAGTTCAATTGGCTTCGCCTGGCCTCACCCCAGGTTACTAAGCCCCACCGCCACGACAAGGCTTGAACCATGGTGGGGTACAGCTAAGGCCCTAGCTAGTGATTCCCTTGGGAACTTGTGGTGGAGGTTCTTGCCAAGAGCTACTCCTATGTCTAGGATAGGAGGGCTCTCGGCATGAAACCCACGGGTGGCGAGATCCTGCGGGTTCACCGGTTAAGGCATACGGCGTTAATGCAGAGGTAGGGGAGAATCTGGCGCGGCAGCCGTACGGTAGAGAGATAACAGTTGCCCTGCGCCCGGTCCTCGAGCGGTGGATGCGCCGTAGGCGCAGACCCTTCATTCATTCCTTCCTTCCGTCTGACGCAGATGCTCACCGGGCACAGTTGCTTCGGTGTGTATCTCTGTCGGACGGCCCACAGAGAGTCGTCGACTCGTTGTCACGATTGTGACGCAGAGGTGGAATCGGCTCAGCACCCTCGAGGTGTCACGATTTGACATCAGTTGTCGGAGGGGACTTGTCAAAGTCGAACAGTCCCCAAGGAGGTGAAATCTGGCCTTTTCGACGAGGCCAGTCTGTCGCTGCAGAGATCATGTTGCCTGCAGATCAGGGACCCTCCATTAATAGTGGCTGAAGGCTCCCGTAGGGGTTTAGTTGTTATTGCTACGCAATTACCGAGTTCAACATAGGTCTGGGGGCCTACCCGGGTTCTCAGGTATGCGTAAATGCATTCCCCTTCGTCACCAACAAAAAGGCTACGCCCCAGTCAGCTACAACACGCTTGTTCACGTACAACTCTAAAGTTAAAGTAGGTTAGGTATCAAGAGTGATGTTATTCCTTATTACCACTGAACCTTTATACGGTTTAGAAATACTTCAATCCCAATCTTAATGTACCAAAATCATCTTTTACATGTGTACACTTAATAATTTTGTTTGTCAAAACCATACTACATCATATTGTAGCAGTTTATAAAATATATCTAACTTCCAAATTTAAAACATACAGTACCCATAAATTTCCGTAAAACGTCTGTGACACACAGATATGCAAAGGTGACGACGAAATTATAAGGGTTCCGATATTTGCCAATTGGCTACGGAACCGTAAAAACCTGTGTGTTGTGTAACTTGATCGCATCTTGTGAATTGACTCCAATAGGCCATGATATAAAACATATAAAATTGTTTTGTAAAACAATTTTATATGTTTTTGTTTAATGTTAATTTTAAATTCATAGCACATGGAACAAGCAATTATATTACTGTTACTGTAAATACGTGAGAACAACAATGATATTGTCACTAATAACGTTTTTCCATTAAGTGGGATTATTAGCATATTCTAGCTCGAGGCGGCAAACAAGCAGACTGTGCCATTTGTTTACTACCTAAATAGGAGCTAATAAACAGAATCATAGTTATGCAATTGCGTCGCATGCAGCTGTGTTGAACTTACATCACTACCTTGTAAAAAGTAAAAGTTGTTAATAACAAAAAAGCTCGCGCCGAGTCCGTCCCTGGCGCCAACACCAAACAACAGTCAGTTGATTACCGCTCTCCCCGTCCCGCTCGCCCGCCCCGTCCTCTCGCTCACACGCCCCGCCGCAAAACAACGTTGAAATTGTCTTCAATTAATACCAATATTCCATTGTTTTAGGCGTTTGTTCACCTGCTCAGCGGGGCAGGCCGCGGCAAACTACGCCGATGGGAACGGAAAATGACGAAAACATACAGCAGCTGCCAAAATATCGCCACTTCATAATAGTGGAAGAAAATAATCTTAATCTTCTAACAAGTACATAGAACATGATAGATACTCGTGGAACCGATACATGACAGGTACTGCACTGAACCAACCGGCGGATTTTATGTTTTAACGTATTAGCTTACTCTATGAAACGTAATCTTTCTTATTTTAATGGAGTATGTAACCCGTGGGTTCTTGTTTCGTATACCATGGCAGCGCCATCTACACTATCCAGATGAGGATTGAAACCACAAATACTGCGTAACGTTGTCCTCCACCGCAGGTCTGACAGTTGTCAGGTCGTTAGCAGTGTCAGCCATGGGCTGGTACTTGATAGTTGTGGTGATGATTATTATACTTCGATTCAACCCAGTAATAGCTAGTGCCGTCGAATTGAGTAGGCATGTGCGGGGAGGTGCCTCTCGTTTATACGATGCCGCCACATTGTCAGCTACTGCACTATAAACTTGCGGATATCTCTATGTAGTCATGAAAAGCCCACGACTGTTTCTCTGCATTCTTATGCTATAATATACGCGAGTCACCAACCACCGGCGCATTTCCTTTACAAGCTCACGGCACAAAGTAATGAACAAATAGATTGGTTCACAAACAAAACAGTTAAACATAACAATACAGTAGCTGATGGCTCCAGCGCCGCAGCTACTCGCAATCAGAATAAATGCTGCACACGTTAGATCTTTAATCTCGGCTTCACCCCAGACTTTTTAGTCTAAGCGTTGAAGCGTTTTCCAATTTTTCACCGTCTCGCACATATTTGATTAGCTAAAGTTTTTCGACACAAATCTTTATATAAAAAAAAATTATACAAATTTGTGCTAAGGCGAAAAGTTTGTTGTGATAGACTTTCATGTAATTTATCCTCATCGCTCATCGAAAATTAATAAAATAACATAATAAGCAAGATTAGATTAGTTATCTTTGTTAGCTGAGAATAGCTCCTTAAATCACATACTTTCATTTCATGTATAGCGACTCACGGACCAATTACGGCTTACGTCGATACAGTTTTACAGTAAATCTATATTTTGTAAATGTTATTTTGAATGAGATTCAATATTTTTTAACTAGATTACTTAGTTGTTATATACTACTCAAAACAAAATAGGGGCCACTAGTTTATTTACATTTAAGTGCAATTTAGTAAACTGAAAGTAACTGATAAGTAGCATTATATTCATATTACGAACTCTTTGGTATTTGATTTCTTGTATGCCTTTTTTATTTTGTGTGTTCGTGTTCCTAATTTGAAAGCATTGGTCATCATTTTAAGAAAAAAATAATTGGATGTTATTATTATGTTTCCTTTGATTGTCTCCTTAACTTGTTTCGGTTATTTTAGGAAAAAAAGTATTACTTTTTCAATTTTAATTGATTCATTGATCATTTCGCGTCAGTTTCGCGAAGACCAGCAAACGTCAAGACGACGAGTTGTTTGAAATTCTTTGAGCAGGGTTCAACGTGCAAACCGAGTAAGATTCTCCCATCAGTATTTGCAATGGGAGATTAATCAGTGGGGCAGGTGCTTTTTACAGACGAGTGCAAAGTAATTTTTTTTAATGATGATCGGCGTGTCAGAGTGTGGAGACGACGCGGCGAACGGTTTTCAGAGACCTGCATTCACGCAGTTGAGCGTCTCGGTGGTCCCGACGTAATGGTTTGGGCTGGGATTAGTTCACACGGTAAGACCGAGCTCACCATTTCAAATTCGGGTACCGTAACTGCAGAACGTTACATCGAGGATGTCATCAGGCCTCAAGTGACCCTATTTGTACGGCGAGTGGGGCGTAGATTCACCATGATGCAAGACAATGCCCGTGCACACACAGCTCGATCAACCCAAAGTGTCCAAGAAGGGTCTCATATTGAGGTATTACCATGGCCAGCTAACAGTCCGGATTTAATACGATCGAGCAATTGTGGGACCAATTGAAACGAAGAGTTAGAGAGAATGAGCATGGGGTCTACAACCAAGAGCAGCTGATTGACGCTTTAAAAGATGCTGGGAGGAGATTCCAAATGAAAACGTGAGGAATTTAATCCAGAGTATATATACGAGGCTTCTGGAGTGTATTGCTAAGACAGGAGGACATACTCGTTATTAAAAAGAAGAAACAAAAGTGACAAGAACAGTAGTTTGTCTTATTCCGATGATTTTTTTTTTCATGTTTTTCATTCAAAATGGCCAATTTTATGAACATAAAAATGTCTTTACTATTTTCATGATACATCAATAAATCTTAGTTGCCCTTATTTTGTTTTGAGTATACACACATATATAATGAAGAGTAAAAAATAAGTAGACGTTACTTAATTTTTTGTTCGTTTATTTGTTCACATTTTGTATGAATTTATATAAATGACCGAGAATAAATAGGAGAATCTAAAATCAAATAGAATAAAATTAAATGTTATCTGGTATTATTTAGTTTACAAGAAAGTAAAACAAGATATTTTTTACATCTCTACAAACAATCAACTAGAAGAGACAAATCACATCCAGGCCCTACACTAAGTTCGGAACAGGGAGGCTAATTGCACGGAGCGGGGAGCGCCGCCACCGCCTCGGCGCTCGCCGCTCGCACTTCACACTACGACAAATTAGAACATCACCGCCACTAGCTGCGCCACCCGGCTGTGTTTACTCTACCATTAACATTGTGTATTCGTTAAATGAGAGATTTTTGTCGCTATCGATAAAATATATTTACTTTAAGTATATAGATAGAAGTTTGACGCAGTTAGCAAGTAAAGTAAAAGAATAGATTTTCAAAAGATCTGCACAACATGCCCAATTGGCAAGGTAAGCTTTAACTCATAACATTTTGAGGAATCAATACTCCTAGAAATATATAGTAAACGTATGATTAATCTGAGCAGAGATATTAAAAATATGAAATTGTTAATCCATTTTTGTGACTTCAAGGCAGTCACGAAAACCGTTAAATAATAATTAATTAATTTAATCATCATCGACACATCAAACATTTTATTTCTGCAACTCTTTAGTCAAGTTTAAATAAAAAACCGGTCGGCCGAGTGCTCTTATTGAATTTTGTCCAAATATTTTGGTATTTGGACACAAATAGAAAAAATAGATCAAGAAGTCGGGAGGAGGACGTCTAGATACAAAGAGTATAATTTTACAGAAACTATACTCTACAACAATAAACTCATATTGAGAAAAACATTTAGCAATAAAGTTGCGTCCCAGTACGGCCCTGCGGCCCATCCAATTAGCGATGAGATTAAAGATATGCCCGGGGAGCCATTACCGTACAAATTACAGCGCCGAGCCCGCTCCGCCCAGTGGCGCATCGGCCACGAGCGGCAGCGGGCGGCGAAGAGTGCAGCATGGGCTGCAGCAAGCAGCGACATGTGGACCAGGAGTGGCGGCGAGTCTCTGGAGTGCAAAATCTTTACCTACTTTATTTTGCAAACCAGTTCTACACCCTTTTGTACCCTCCATAGGGTACTTGTTGAGAAGCTCCTACAATTGCTGTGATTTGCAATCAATGTAACAAAAGAACAAAGTAGTAGTGGAATGTACGAATGAACCAGCGCTGCCCGTGTGGAGTGACGACAGTCTTAGCTGATTCATTGCCAATAGATGGCGCCGCCGTCACCAGGACTCGCATCATCATTATCAGCCCTTATCGGTCCACTGCTGAATACTGGCCTCTCTCAAGTAACGCCAAGATGACCGATCTCCTGCTACTCGCATCCATCAATCCAACCTAATCTGCGATTGCCAATCCGCCTGCTCAGCGTGGCAATTCTGATCACTAGCCTCCAATGAACGACTGCAATAGGACTCGCATATTCTAAATTAATGTTCTAATTATAAGTAGCTCTCTATGAGCTTCTGAGCCATGGTTCCGTCTTGTTTTAGTAATTTTTGTAGAGTAACTCCTTTATAGACACGCATTACGATATAGATCTAGGATTATTATGTTTTTTGTATAAATATAATTTAAGGTTGTTTATAGTGCCCTTATTACACGTGACCCCTCACTAAGGCATGTAGGAGCATCCGTCCCAATCAGATGATCTGATTAGAACGATATGTTAGTACGCGAACAATATCGATATGTTAGTACGCGAACAATATCGATATGTTAGTACGCGAACAATATCGATATGTTAGTACGCGAACAATATCGATATGTTAGTACGCGAACAATATCGAAGCACCAGCGAATAGTAGCAAGTCGTGTCATGCTTCAATGCAGTGTAATTGGGCGGGCATGACCGGGGAGATATCTCTCGGTCGAATGGTACCACCGTAAAGTGACAACTATGCTGTCGCGTTTCGTGCGGTTTATGCGTAGTCGGTGTCCCATCGGAGAGGATAGAGAAAAGAGTTTCACGTGTCGACTTGCCTACAACAATGCAGATGTCCCTGGGCGTCGACAGTCGTCAAGGGCCCGTACTCTCGTTTGGCCCCCAAACTGCGCTACCATCACTAAAACCGATCAGTGGTAGGACTGCCGCCTGGCCGCACACATCCGTTAACATGCCGTCGCATGTGTATACTTCAAGAGTACGCTGTAGCCAAGTAGCCCAGTATCTGCTGGTAGTCCCCGCTCTGTGGGGGAAGCCTACGTTTAACTGTAGACGGCTATGGGCCGATTTTATCATCATCGTCATCGATGCGTTCAATAAAAGCCATAATTAAAAACGCAAGGCGATGTTCAAACACATTCACTAAAATGTACCTGACACAGACAACTCGTAACATGGAGTAAACCTGTGAAATTGGTCCCAGCGCACACGTCAATATTTATTGATTTAAAAAAATACAAGATGTACGGTTTGATATTGTACTGTGATTGAAACGCATCCGTGATTATACATTAGCAAACTTTTTGCAATGTCAACCTGACGCGTATAATTTTTAGGAGCCCTTCAACGACTAACGTCGCCAAAGAACATCAGCATAATTACGCCGATGCGTAGCCCTCATTTTCACCTCCTTTTCTTATTTTGTGTGTATGTCTGTCTGTGTACACATTTTTCGGTGCATAAAGAATAGAAGAGACGCATAGGAGCAAATTTAACGCGGGTTCCACAGTTGTACTGCTGATAGTCTATGTTAAAAGTCCGTTAGTATCTGGGACATAGACACCGGCCACGCTCAGCGCCCTTGTCCTGTACCACGCGCTCCCCGTTTCATCTGCCGTTAATTGTTTTAATTGCGCCTACTTACCGTTATGTATTGTGCGAATCCTTTATATACCGCTCACCGGTCTCCGCCCGCTGCTCACCGCTCACCGCTCTCCACTCTCCGTCTGCAGCTCACCGCTCGCTGCTCGCTGCTCCAGTGACAGCTTAGTGCTGCGTTCGACAGGCTGTGGTGTTATTAGTCTTTGATTTCAATAATTAATGTAACAGTTTCATAGTGTCACGTTATATATTTTAAGTAGTTTTTTTTTTTGAGGAAAAGGCACATATGTCGATTGGGCAGGTGAGGGTTGGGGAATCCTCACGATTGTCTTGATGAAAAATTGATTTAGGATCAGACTGTCATAACATTACATCAGTCCTTGTAGGTGCTTTATATATTATTAAATTAAACTCGCACGGCAAACATCGATACAGCCATAGGTAGATGTCACTTTAGACGTTAGATTAAGATATAGAACATCATGGTATATAATCCTATGGGGACGCAGATAGCGTGCTCACAAGAAAGTGAAGTTTGTACTTGACCCTCAGTGTAGACTGCAGACACTAGGGGACTGCAAGAGAAGTACCCAGAATCGATGTCCAGTGACAAGGATATGTTTACCCAACTGCGTCAGGAGTACGCTCAGTCCGCCCGTGACCATAGTTGGTGTAAAGCTACTGAAACGTTGGACTAGTTCAATAATTAAATAAACCGCGATAGAATCCGTAAAAGTAGTTTTATTGTAAATTTTGTATTTGTATATACTCGTATATGTGTGTATGATATGCTTTGAAACGAAAACTACTCTTTGCACTTATAAGGCATATCTAAGTATCGTAAAATAGTTTCTACTTAATATTCTCCCAGTAGCAGTAAGTGTATTTGGAGAGTGCAGTTCATTATTAAAATTCACCGAAGCGGCGTGTAGTCGCGGAGCTGTGTGCAGGTAGCGTAATGGACGAGCTCCGCTATCAGCGCGTGTGCGCTATCTGCTAATTGACAGTAAGTGGCGGCGGTGGGCAGCGCAAACAGTAGCCGCGACGTACTCGGGGGCAAATTAAAAAGTAAGTCGCCCGTCTGTCTGTACATCGTTGGTGTACTTGCGTATTGTATTATCTGACATTTGAGGAGTTTGTAATGCGCTCTATAACGTCTTCTCATTTACGAACACTCGGACGCCCGCAGATACAGAGAAAACAATACCAGCTATATCCTCGACTGACATTATTGACAACCGGAAAACGAGGGTGTTGTAAATTGAGCGTGTGTATCCGTATGTCTGTCTGCGACATCATAGCCCTGCAACGAATAGCTAGCCAGCATAGCTGGACATTAACCACTACAATATAAACCTGAAATCTTTATGTCCTTTGCGCTCTTAGACTATACAAGAGATTACGCTGACTTCGGCGCCCATTTCTCGCTCCGACAGCAGCAGAAGGCCGGCGTCATCTCGTCGACAGCAACTCCGAATATTGGAGTGCCAAGAGTCAAAACTTGTTGTCTGCCTTTTGCTGAACCGTCCCTAAGCTTGAACGATGTCCCCGCTGTTGTTGTCTTGCTTAACCATCCTCCTTAGTACCTGAGCTCGATCAATGACCGCACGGCTATAGGTTAATGGTTCACACACACTTCGCAATGAAATATTGGTTGGGCGGCCGACACAGGCGCGTTTTTATGTTCCAACCGTAAAGCTGTGTCGCTAGCAACATGAGTACTACTTAGTTGTTAGAGTTTATCAGTAATCGAGACACCAAGTCCCCACTTCATACATTCACCTCCTTCTCACACATACAACCTCCATGCGTCCAAGCTAAAACGTGGACCCACATAGATGTAACTGAAAAGTCAATAAAAACCTAACCCAAAAATCCTGAAAAAAGATAACGAAAATATCTGCGTGTCCGCTTTCACGCGACCGGTGTTGACTTCTCAAGAACGAACCTGATTCTGAACTGAAATAGGCGTTGTGTCACAAACCGTTACGTCCAACGTTAACTGCTTCATACGGGTTTATATCGTCACTTAAGGTGTAAACTCCAAAAATTCCAGAAAAAACAAACATTTTTAACAAGCATTTTTGGAGATAATTTGTACGGTTTTATTAAATCACTATGCAAACTAACATTTATTATGTGAACTTAAATGTCCGTGACAAGTACACATACTATAGGAGCAGCGAGGCGAGCGATGTTAAAAGTATGAGTTTGTGTAAGTTCTTTGTGGATCACCTGCTAAGCAAACGTAGCAAGCTACTGTTTTTGCGTGACATGCAGCCGACGGTATTGCAACAGGCATCAGTTAAACTATAAAAAATGTTACACGCGTCGGTTAAGTTTCAAGTCGGTTTTGAAAAATAACTAATAATGCTACAAGCGGAGGCGGGTGTACTGGCTAGTGCACTCGGTAAATCGCCAATGAGTGGTTATTTTAGGCAATATTTGTTGTACAAACAGCGTTATCGCCCACTATTGAAAGCCACTGAATTGATAATATTATTTACTGCATCATACACTGAGTGCGCACTAGCCGTTGCATGTGGTTCCGCTCGTTTACTGTTTTTAACAAGTTTCCTTTTTCAATAGCAAACGGGCAGTCGACTAAGGGAATGCAGAATAGACATCAAACCTGCGCTATATCTAAAGCCCGAGTGACCTGGGAGAATAAGTACTGCCAGCTGATTCAGCTCGCGCTTCAAGCGCGACAACACAAGCAATACTTATTATGTACCTACGTACTACTCTCTAGTGAGAGATTTATTATGTGTACAGGTATATCTATTTATTACGTGTACAGGTATATCTATTTATTACGTGTACAGGTATATCTATTTATTACGTGTACAGGTATATCTTTTTACGACGTGTACAGGTATATCTATTTATTACGTCTACAGGTATATCTATTTATTACGTGTACAGGTATATCTATTTATTACGTGTACAGGTATATCTATTTATTACGTACACAGGTACATCTATTTACTATTCATGTTGACGCGAAACTGATCGTCAAGCGGACACCAGTATGATATGGATTTGTTTTTAATTTTTCCCTGCTCTGGAATAATATGTTATAAATAACAGAAACACATCACCCACTTTACTTTTATCTCATAATTTCCGTGCGGATTACACACCGACACACCGACACACCGACACACCGACACATCGACACATCGACACACCGACACACCGATGCACCGACATACCGATACACCGACACATCGACACACCGCGATCTGAGGCAGCCGTTTTATAAATTGTAACACAAGAATCGAACCGAGATATGAGAATGGTGTCTACTCTACAAAATAACTTATCCTTTTAAAGCTTACAAGTAAGCCTTAAAAATTTTAAAGATATCTGTTATACGTTATGAAGTTATTTCAAATATTTGCCCATTGTGTCAAGATTTCAAAAAAGTAGCTACAACACTTACCGTCCAAAACACTAGTTGCTCTCAAATTTTGTTTGCAAGATATCATTTGGAAAACTTTATCTAAAGTATATTATATACTCTGGACGAGTGTTATAGTTAACTAAGTCTGGGATAGTGAAGAAACACTTGCCAATGTAAGCCGATCTCCGGCACTTGAGGGTGCCTTGTCACCTCCAACACATGTAAATTATATTCAGTAGTCATTACGGGAATCGACTCCCGAAGGTTGCATAGGAGTTGACAAGCTTAAATATGTAAACGTTTGTACACATTTTGTGTAAAATTCACTACAAATATATGATAAAACTACTCTTACGAATTTTATCACGGTTTATTTAATTGCTTATCTAGCCCGACGGGTTGGGAGTCCACCCGTGACCATGGTAGCTGAAAAGCTTCTGAAACGTCGGGCTAGATGAGTAATTAAATAACCCGCGATAAAATCCATAAAAGTAGTTTTATTGTAATGACTAACATTTGCGTAAACTTAAGACATCAATACAAATATATGTATGTATGTAATCGCATATATTAAAAACAAACAACATGTACGATTTATCCAAATCAAATAAATGTTCATATCTTAATATATTTGATGTCAGAGTCCTAAGAACGACGGCGATGCGGCATGAGTACTTGAGCACTTGCCTTTTATAAATACTTTTCACGTATAAAAGGAATGTGCTCGGATATTTTATAAATAAGAACTTTCAAAAAATTTGCCTTCGGTACTAATTTAACCGCTTCATTGTGCACAAGAAACTTAAACTGACAAGGTTTAGTGTGACATTAGTAGCGTGTGGTACTCGCATTTAGTATTTTCACAATTCAAACAATTTTACATATACCTACAGCGATGGCTTTGGCTTTATGATAACACAATGCACCTGAGAGGAACCTGCGCAGGAGCACGCCAGCCGGCTCCGTGAAGATACGTCCGTATGCGACACGTTCTGGAGTCGCTCCGGTACCTTTGTAAGAGGTAGCACCGTGCAGCCGAATCAGTCCGCACATCGAGGAAACTTTCGCTCATTCGTCTTAAAGGAGATGTCGCGTCTAGTGCGCTTTGTAAGTGGCCGGTGGCTCGTTGGGAGCTTGGGTGAAGGACGGACACGTATAATGCATATGTGATTCCGAGTGCACTCGTGGTGACGAGGACAGCCCCTGAGATGTTGACATATCTATATTACGCGCCTACAGTAATTAAGAGGAGGCGCTCGTGGCATATTCAAGACTTATATTGTAGACTTTTGCTAACAGTAGTTTTAATTGATGAAACAAAACCACACAGATCGCGAAGGAAGTCCAGAGAAGGTCATATATATTTTTTCACGTTTAAGTAACAATTCTTGAAAAATACATATAGCAATATTGTCCGAAACTATTTTTCTATACATTGTAAAATTTATTATTTATTAATATCATAATGATTGCAAAAGACATGATGGGACTGACATGCCCTTGTTGGCAAAATTTCATAAATTGATTGAGAATTTAAAAAAAGTAAAGAAGAAAGGGCACTTTGTGGACCTGTCAAATCAAGTAAACCGTATTTTTTGCAATTTGTGAAAAAGCAAGTATATACTAACACCACCGCCTTGCATCAATTACATTTTATCTGTTAAAAAAAACTTTTCTATAATTATCTGGCTAGCTTTTTAACCCAACCTTACCTACAGATCTATCTTATAGCAAGGTTTTAAAGCGCAATAACTATTGTTGATAATTTCTCGAGAATATTTATCCTGAGTTATTCATCATCTTAAAAAGTAAAATTTATCTCATGACACTTTAGCAATCCGAAAAGTTTTATGATTGGGTGTTCATGAAGTTTATATGTGGTATTTATAGATGGTACGTTTATAGTATTAAATATTGATATAGTTTTGTACCCGTGGAGTGAGCGAACGAAATCTTTGCATTGCGATAACAGATCGACGACTTTATCTAAATGTGTCGAAATTTTAATGCGACGCAAACATGATAAACGTGTATTAAAAACCAAATAATTTACACTTAACTGACACTATCTGACAGGTGTCAGACGCCTGACAGCTGTCAAATGAATTGGAAATTACGGAGTGATTCAGAGGACGAGCGTGATAGTGACATGTCGGGTGTCGATCAGTGCGATAAAACGCGCGTTTTAATCACCGCCAACTTGTAATCATTTTTTTATTTGATGCTCGATTTGTCTACCGAAGCTTGATGTATATTCATCACAATGGTAATGAGGTATTCGTATGACGAATTGAATGGTTAAGTGATACATTGTTTCCAATCTACTAATGACTGGTCGGTTACTTTGTATATCATAAAACATATTTTCTAACATGAGTACTTCATCTTTGTTTGACTTTGGAAGTAAATAATGGTATAATAAGGAGATAGTTAAATTTTGTTTTCCCTAGGAAGAAGTGAGTAGTTACACCATAGAAGAAAAGAAAACAATCGCTGTTGTATAAGTTACACTAAAGACTTGGTGCAGCCAAGTACTTTAAAATTTGTCAAAAAACCGTCCTTATCGAGTGAACGAGAGTTCAAATAGTAAATGTATACAATTATTGTTTAAAAAATTGTACGTTGTGTGTAAGTATCTGTACGTTGTGTGGAAGTACCTGTACGTTGTGTGGAAGTATCTGTACGTTGTGTGTAAGTATCTGTACGTTGTGTGGAAGTATCTGTACGTTGTGTGTAAGTACCTGTACGGGTGTATATCTGCTTGAGCGGCTAAGACGCATGTAGAAGCGTTTTAGTTCTCCCGTAGATCACCGCAGATACGGTTCTGTTTAGCTTGTGGCGAGGGAAATGGCCGTTTAAGATATTTTTATCCGAACGTTATCTGAACTGTATCGTACGATGTATCACAACACGTGGGAGAGCGGAGCAGCGAAATAGGTGTGTGGTAGATTTAGCATCTAGATCAGATGACACTAGCATAAGGATATCAGCAGTCAACTGTTAGAGAAACACTCGTTCCCATCGCAACTACTACTGTGTCCTCGGGATCTAAAGGGAGAATCAAAATGACCCTTTGATAAGATCGTAGGGAGCCCGAGACAAAAGATAAAATTATCTTTGAACAACCAATTTAATCAGAAGGAAATAGGAGAAATCGGATATGATTACAATTCCCCCCCGTTCCCCCGTTGAAGCGGGAGACGGTACAAGCTTACAGTGTCTTATTTCAGGCAAAAAACCACCACGGAGATAATGAATACATTTCCAAAATGATTGACTTATTTACATTTAGTTTACTTTAATTTAAGATGTTGTTATGACTGAGATGAGAGACCACGAGGTCGCACTAGCAGATTGTCCCGTTAGCTCTATGAACATTGTCTAACATTATGGTTCGCTCACCGTTCAGTTACCGTGTCCGGTAAATAATTGTGCAATGGAACGACCAATCTCTAGCCGACACTTGGACGTTAGTTAAACCATGAAACAGCAGCACCCATGCCGATCTCTCAGCAGGCCGCTGCCTCTGACAACACGCTGATTAGGTTCACCTGGTGATTTATTCTGTGATTGTATCTTATGGCCAATTGGGAGGTAGTATTATGTCAGCCTAACACTGGTCTACAATTAAATTATGGAACCGCCATCGCCTTGAGGATAGCGATTTGATCGCAATGAGGTCCGGGTGAGCAAGGCAACTTTTTATTGTGCAGATAATTGTGGATGTCTTAAAATTATCAACCATAACATAGGTACCGTAAACAGTGGTTATTTACAGGTCGGCAACAGACCTGCCAACATTTAGACATTTAGACAAAATGACCGCAGAAAATTCTAGGACAGCGACCATCTTAAGTCTCATAATTTCTGTCGTATAATAATATAGTTCCTGTCGTATACTTAGTATTTGAAAAATAATGACCTCTGTTTATCTGTTCGTATATTTTTGACAATCACCAACATTTCATGCAATTTCGGTAGCGTCGGAATAAATTGCGGTCGCCGTACTGTAGCCAGCCGTTGGTGCTTACTGAAAGGGCATGAGCCATATTAGAAATGTGTGATCGGATAAGTGCTAATGAAGATAAGAACGCTAACACCATTAATATTTGACTGATCTGTTGACTTAGTGTTTTAATAAACCCTAACCCCATCCAGGTCGCAGTCTAGGACGTGAGAGCTGGGCGAGTGAGGCGGGTTCCCACACGTGTTATCAGCTAATGTGTTGACTCTGTGTGTTTGTTTGTGTTGGCGAAATGTGATAACTGCGCGTTCACACGACCGCCGCTGTGGCAAGGATTGCGGACTTTCTGCGGAATTTTCTCGCGTCACATCATTCGTGTCGCTCTTTAAGGACAAGTGCTGTTAGACCGATTTCCCGACTTCCCTTCAGTAGGATATAAATAAGTCGAGCGCAATGTCCAAAATAAATATCATCATCAAATCATCAAACAGCCATTCTATTAGATCAAACCACTGCACTGGTATGACAACAGACATATGCCACGAAGACTACTGTGCAAACCTAAAAGGGTGGCTCCTTGGAGAGCTATACATATATATATATATATACATATATATATATATACATATATATATATATACATATGGCGCCACGTTCAGTAGCCGTACGTGCGTACGGAGGAGCGCCATGGACGTCTGCGTGGGTACACTACAATTTGAATGGCAAACATTTTTGTACCTTCCACTTTTTGATTATTACAATATATAAAATTTATCGAAGTGAAACTAGTACGAACAAACAAACAAATGTTTTGTTGATCACAGTAAGATGAAACCACATATTTATTTAAAAAAAAATCAAAATCCAGCATTAACATAAATAATTACGTACCTACTTATTAGTCGTTATTTTTGGCAGTAGATCTGTTGTTGTCAGTAGATCTGTTGTTGTCAGTAGATCTGTTGTTGTCAGTAGATCTGTTGTTGTCAGTAGATCTGTTGTTGTCAGTAGATCTGTTGTTGTCCTGCAAAATTCCAAATCACAGTGAACCCAGTTAAAGTAAACCAATAGATTAAACGGACGGTAACAGGTTGTTAATATATGCCAATTAACTTATAGACACGACTTTACACATGTACCAGATACCTGCTACCCCTGGCACCCTTGACCGGTAATAGGGGTAGGGGGGTCGATACCCACATGAATAGATAAAGAGTAAAGGGAAGTAAGCACATACACATACATGTGTACATAATAAAATAAATTAAAAAATAATAAATTAAATATTGAGTAAGTACCTACTCGAATAATAAAAAGACACGAATTGAAGTTGCAAGCACCGGAGAGCTTCCAACACGCTGAGGAAACTCGTATGTAGTCGCCTGCTACACTGCTACATCTAGCCCGTTATAATGTACCAGACCAGAACAGAAGACTTGCGTAAAAGAAAAGCTCCTAGCCAACGTGTAGACGAATGCTGTCCGTAAGACACATACGATCCGTAAGATAAGACTCTGTGGGTGACCAACGTTAAAGTTCTAGAACGGATGGGCCAGAACCTCGCTCCTGTGCTAATAGTAAAGTCTTACGTGTACACGCCTCTTGCCTCCTAAGAGAACAAGCGTGTGCGTCGGCTCATTAATGTAAATATATAAAACTGTAAGGTGATAATAACTCGCGCTTTTCAAAAGCTTGCAAAACATCACTTGCAGCCAAATTTAATCTGCAATAAGCATAACACTGTATAGTTCTATAAAAGGATTGTCATCGGTCAACCTTCTCGGTGACAATGACCAAGGACAACGGAATCTGCAGCCAGATGGACACAGATATATTTAGTCCAAATGTTTTTTATTACAGACTTTTATTAACAATTTAATACTGACCAGATATTTCATCATCATCATTATCAGCCCCTAGCGGTCCGGTGCTGGACACAGGCATCTCCTAATGAACGCCAAGACGACCGATCTCCTGCTACTCGCATCCATCCCGGACCGGCCACTGCATGGAGGTCGTCTTGCCAACTGGTGAACGGTCGACCAACACTTCGTTTTCCTTAACGCGGCCTCCACTCCAGAACCTCACTGGCCCGTCTGCCATCTGATCTTCTGACTGTGTGACCAGCCCATTGCCACTTCAGCGAGCTGTTTAGCTGGATACTTAGAACTTGAAAATTATTTTGTTAACACTATCAAAGTAACGTATTAACATATTTTATTTTTACTTAAAAACTAACTTCAAAATTACGACCTACTTATGGGTTTGTTTTTTTTCTGTCCTATTCCTGTATACATTTTGATAATTTACTCAAAAAATATGGTCGATCTGTTTGGCTACAAAAAACAGCCAAAGATATTAAATATCCTGTATCTAATTAAAATAATATTTTAAAAATCTATGGACAGGATATGAGTTACATGAAAGTATATCGCAGCATTTGGTACTTATCAGGTACGTAAAACATTTAAATACTGCTACATTTGTAACGCTGCGCTCGTATATGAACCGGATCCCGGTTGATCTCCGATGAGCAGCAGGTTCAGACGTCACGTGACTTGTGTCTTGAGCGACACGAAACAAAAGAGAATCGACGCATGCAATGTGAGCGAGGGCGGCGGATTATAATTAAACCTCCCCTTTATCCCCATCATGCCTAATCTATGAAACATTGCAGACAATTAGTTTAAATCCCCAAAGCAATTTCTCTAATATTATAAACGCATTGGCCCGTCAAGGGTCCAATTTAGCCACGAAACTTATCCAATAAACTAACGCCGCCATGTTGAATATGGCGAATGGCATATTTGACAGTTTTAAACGTCTACCTACTTAGTTATTTTATTGGTAGCATGGGTAGATTCAGCGCCAGAGATACTGTCAATACAAATCCAATAACCAGTTACAAGATAGGATTTCGACATTTTACTATAGAGTTTTCATGGCCGCCTCTCAGCTCCACCATCAAACCCTTTTTTTTTGTTGACGCGGGGAAACGCTCTTACGCGCCTTCACTGGATCTGGGTGGGGTCCAGTGGTGTGTCCAGGGGTCCAGTGTCTCGCGGCATATGATAGTGCCGAATACCCACAAAAACAACCGACCGGGACAGTGCAATGGGGTGAGGCTCCCATCCTCGCCCCTTGCCCCGCGCGCAAAATCGCCTCCTGTTTGGTCCCTATATAAGTATAGGTCTACTTATAAGAATGGTATCGAGAGCTTCCTCCACCTGATTTTTAGCCCCCTCTTCTTATTAGGGGGCCCCCCTCGGTTCAATTGGCTTCGCCTGGGTTCACCCCAGGCCACTAAGCCCCACCGCCGCGACAAGGCTTGAACCATGGTGGGGTCCACTATCCAACCCTGGGTTATCTGAGCCAGTCTCTGTATAAAACAAAACAATCACAAACACGATGAAATTGTGACATTTTATACCTTCTATCCAACAGCTCGTGGACGGTCCTTGGATAATGAATGGAGTTGGGCATTATTCAACTCACACGCGTGCGCCAAATTTCAGCTCAATCGAAGAACTAAAACTAGACTTAATCTAGGTTGAAAACGTCTTAGACACAGACCGTTGTCGGTACGTATTTAAAAGCTTATTAAATGGAAATGGCTTGAATATTAGCAACGTAAGATCCCAAGAAGGGCCCCCTACCTGACTACTCCGTGCGTAATGTCAGCAGCACCCAGGCCAAGCCATGCGTGAATGATCCCCAAGGGACGCACTACATGGCAGCACAGAGCTACGCGCCATCCACATCTCGTGGGCCCGAGACGTTCCTGCATAACGGAGTCGTTCGCTCTCGCGTTTCGTGCCGCTTGTATTCTGTTTAGCCATTTGAAGGGGATTCTGATATTAACTGAAAATAGTAAAGAGTTGTGAAGTTACCATAATTGTATCTCTACATTTTTATATTGAGAATTCGCTGAACCATTGGTAAGATATTTTTTTATAGAGTTTAAGATATTATTTATTATTTTAACCTAAATAGCTCTTCAAAATTAAGTACAAACCTAGATAGTTGTGAGTATCTTATCAGATCTTTCACAATGAGGTATATGAATAACGTTTTATTAAAATCTCATAAATACATGTAAACGAGTATATTGAATACGAGCGGAACACAAAGACAGAAAGGAGAATCACTTAAATTACCCGCATTATAAACCAGTAAGTAATCCATTTCATTTGCTCGGCTTAACTTATTCCTGGCGAGTATCCTCTATAAATATGTCAAAAGAAGCAACTCTTCCCTTCCTCTCTATCTCGAACTAACTTTACCCTCGTCTCGCTCGCACGCCAGCGGGATTGGTTTAAAAACTTCCGCTCCTCCCCGTCATTATAAGACAATGTGGAAAAAAGAAAAGTGTATTGTCATCTCTTTTGTACATTCGGAAACGTGTCCAAACGTTGTTTTGAGTAGACATTTCTTCGTTTAATTAAATTATTTGATTCCGTCTGTATTTGATTAAAACCTTCATGGAGTGGATTTAACTGAGTACGAACACATTTTAATTTACTTTCCGTTATCGAGTTACGAATAGACTGTTATTAGTCGTTTAAAGCAGCACCACATAGAAACACCTCATGATATAATGATCGTGCTGAGACACTGTCTAGCAGTGAACACGGGTCAAGCATATTTCTGGAATCCTACTAATATTATAAATGCAATTGTCTGTCCGTTTATTGCTGTTTCTCGAAATAACTGCAGAACGAATTTGGCATCTACACATCACAATCTACAATACGTCAGTTTAAATCATCCCTGTTACGTAAGTGGCCAATCAAAACCACTCGATGTTAACCGTTACTTCCTGCCTGTACAAATACCAAACATCTCAACGCGGATACGAGTCTCTTTATTTATAGATTCTACTCACTACCTACGTTACCAGCTACATGTCGAAAACGGACCCACCTCAGTCCTGAATATTACTAATATGTAGGTACCCACCCACGCCAGCTGGACAAGTTAACAGTATGGAGCCAACTGCACAGCCGTTATGTGCTAAGAGTCTAACCCCGGATGACCACTGAGCTACAGAACGGTGAGCGGTAAGTGCTGGTGATAATGCCTTCCAGACGTCTGAAAACGCTGGAGGGAAAAATGTACCGAAGTACGCTCATTTATCAGTATTCTTACTTCGTATTAAACGTTCCTTAATGCCTTTAGGGTCCGATAGGAAAGATATATGCTAATGACTCGTGTTATTGTAAAATATCCAGACGATTAAGATAATTTCTACTTGAGTAGGAAAGTTACTAAAAAATTTTAAACGAAGCATTCAAATGTAGTGAGAGCATTATTTAAATAGCGCATCTAGTGTCGCGGTTAAACACTCAAAAGACACTCATGCATGCGTAAGTTTTATCTGTATCGTCAGAGCGAGAAGGCGGTATACCGAGCGAGAGAGGCGCAGTAGGAGGGGCCATTACAACCATTTTTAAACGACCTCTCAAAGTTAACAAACTTCTGTTGAAGTGGGTATTGTGATGGATCTAATAGGATCGGTTAGTACCGCCCAGCGTTTTGACACACACGGCACAATATGAGACGATAATGGGTGATACGGCGATAATAAAATAATTCAGTTGTTAGCTGCGACTCGCCGGGACGTGTCCGGCCGCGGGATCGTGCGCCACTTGTCGAGTGTACAAAGTTCTAGTGAGATTAGCGAAGTGTGTATGAATGATTCCATAAAATAAATAGGTAAGTTATTCGGTTCATTGTAACTATTATTAATATATAATTATTTGCCTGCTAATTGTAATAATTATAACTACCACATGTTCTTCTAAAGGATTGAATACCTGTACGTAATGGTGTTATCAGCTAAACTTTAGCTATAAACTTCTATAGAACTTATCGCATTGCGTACTACGCATAAGTGTAGCCGGACGAGGCTGCTCGGACTTAAGATCTCTCAAACTCAACTGCGAAGTCTGCGAACTCCACACATCAAGTCTCATCAAGCTCACAGCCAAGGATGTTTATTATCACACATACGCGCTTGCGAGTCTCTTTCTGGTGTAGGTGCTGAAGTACAGTAGAGACAGTACGTAGCAAACTAACTACTGTTTCTATACTGTGACATGTGTAACGTTTAACACATAAAAACTTCGTATTTGGGTTTCCTACATTGGTAACAAAAAAATATAATTACCTGCCTCGATACTTAAACGACTAGTAATTGCTATTCATCAGTAGCTAAATGGGTATGGAATATACGTAAAGAGCAAATAAGAAAGTATCCGGCAGGTCCCTAGTAGCTTCGGGTAGGAAGATACAAGGAGTGAGGCGCCTACTATTAGGTGCTCTTAAGAATCCCTAAAGGCCACAGGTTCCTTTCAAAATGCCGGTTATTTTGATAGGACGTAACTAGCATGAACTAAAACTTACAGTTTCATCGGTTCTAGTTAAAACTAATTATCATTATTAATACATGTGGTAGTTAAGGGTATCACATAGATATTTCACACTTTAATCGGACACAGATTATCTGTAAAAGCGGCCCTAGGTGTATACGTATACCTGGGCTGCTAACTTTATATAAAGAGTTACATAATAAAACTACTTTGACGGATTTTATCTCGGTTTATTTAATTATTTATCGTTATGTCAATCGGAACACCTAAATAATTATAATTCTTCTGGAACTTCGTTGCTCCACGGTTGCTGTAAAGCTTCTGAAACGTTGGGCTCATTAAATAATTAGTAAACCGCGATAAAATCCGTAAAAGCAGTTTTATTGTAATGATTAATTTATGTACATTCGCGTAAATTTAAGACATCAACATCTATATAAACTCTTTTGAAATCACTGTTGTACTTCGTTCCATTCCAATTAACCTTTGAACTAAGTACTCTTCCAGTTGAGGGCCTCTCGCCATATTTTCTACATACGTAATGAGTAGGTATATAGTAAGTAGGTTCGTACCTACTAACTGTTGTCGCACTACCACCAGCACCAGTTGACTGTGCCGGCACGCACCGTCTGCACCATACTGGCGATGAGTACCTATGGCCTCGCGTTTCGTGCGGCACGTCATATTCAATAAATTGATGACGCAGTGGATCTTCAAGCTGAGTTGAACCGCTAAACAATCTCCGTTGGTCTGAGGCTTGTAAGAAAAGAAATAATACATCAGATACACAGGAATTGCGCCGAAACAACGGGCAGGGAAAACTCATTCCCGAGGAGTAGAATCTACAATAAAATATTTCACTCTGTAACTTACCACACAAACCCTCGTTGACTTTTTTCTAAAATTATATTTATTTATTAATTGGAAGGCTTGATATGATTTCGTGTGATGTCAGTGTCCGGAGGCCCAAGGCCCCCCTTGCGCCTCCGTTAGTGGTGAGGTGATTTCAGTATATTATAGCTACTTAATAAACATTTTCAGACGAGTATTTGCTTGTGTTCTGCTTTTGGGAGAGCTAGCTTTTTTTTGTAGTTCTTGGGCTTACTTTTGTTCCAATTATTTCGTGGAAAAACTACTATACCTAGTCTGGTCATAAATACACTTACAATAAAAAAATATGACACTTGAATTAGGGATCTGTCTCTTCCATACCATTGTTCATTGTGTCTTTTCATTTTGGTGCCAATATGTTGTTCAATGTTTTGCGACGTTAAAATGGAGTGGGATGATAAAGAGAACAGAATCACTGTGCTTGCATTACACAAAGTAGGTATGAATAAGAATGCAATTTTTTTTTTAAATCTTCTTACCCTTGGTATTAGTCAGATAAAAATTACGTACAATAAGACTTCCTCTGTTTGTGAAAAAGAAAGATCTGTCCGTCCACGTTAGTGTTCGTACGAAAAAGGTTAGGACTTGCAGCCGGTAAGAGAGTACTGGTAGCTACTTAATTGATAAAATAAAGATGAACAGGGTGGTAAAATTGAAACAACCACTGAAGCGGTACGCAAACGGAGCTTACAGAAAATTTGTATGCGGTGTTTTGTTTACGTATCAGAACTTTTTACAATTGTGCAACACTTTGCAAGACAAAATAAAAGTTTTTATGCTCAGAGCTGCGACAGAAGTGAAAACTAAATACTATCAATTAGCAATGACCTGTGTTTGGTAGAAGACCACTTGTAGCGCCGCGTAGCCGCTACGAGGTCGCGTGCCTTCGCCGCGTAGATGTTGCTAACGCGAACTCATAACATTTTCGCTGTCCTAACGCCGCCAAGAGACAGTCCTAATGTACACCTAAAAGTGAAATATTTCGTTTGAAATACAAAAAGGTTCAGGCCCCGCCCGGGGCTCGTCGGCACGTCGCAACGAGGAGCCACGCAACCTGGCCTCATCTGCTACACGACTCACGGCTCTTGTCTTGTTTACACGCTCATGACCGCTGGTCTCCTACAATCCTAAATAAGTTACAGTTATTCTTATTATTAAATACTTATATCTCTTTACATTTAGTGCGTCAGTGAAACAAATAATAAAATAATAGCTATAATCGGTAAATTGGTGAAGGAAACTAAACAACGTTCAAAATTTCTTCAATGTGTTATGTGTAGTCGTAGTGGTTCTAACCTTCTAAACTTGTCACTTCAGTGTGACTGAAACTGGAAACTTGTTCTCGACAAGCCCATCGCCGATGTTTCCTTTGCCTATTTGGCTCAGTTTTATATATATTAAAAGTATTGTTTTCTCCCAATCTTGACAACGTTAAGGAATCTAAAGCATTTTATAACGATGATTTGATCTGAATAAATGTGGCGTAAGAACTTTGTATCAAGTACGGTCATAAGCAAAATATATATACCGATGGAGCTAAAACTACAAATGGAATTGGTGTTGCCTTTTTTGATAATGTAGAAACACTGGATTGTAATAAAGTTGCTATTTTTAGTGATTCAAAGAGTGCACTACAACATACAGTTCGCTGTTTCTTTATATAGCGCAGTATATGCTGCATATAATATACTTAAAAAATGGTAAAGATCTTAAATATCAGGTAAGAAGATCCGCCTGCAATGTATATCATCGGCCTTAAAGGTAACGAGGAGGCAGACGGGTCAGCTTAGAGGTAACGAGGAGGCAGACGCGTCAGCTTAGAGGTAACGAGGAGGCAGACGCGTCAGCTTAGAGGTAACGAGGAGGCAGACGGGTCAGCTCAATTAAACAGTTTTTTATTTCTTATGCGTAACATTGAGTTACCTAATTGCGTTACTGGAGATTTAGTAGCTTTGTTGATGGAGTATGTCCGGTTTGGATCTTACAGTACTGATTT
>JAFELO010001371.1:390635-400896 GCA_017140195.1 Eumaeus atala
AGTCCTTACAAGTACCACAAATTTTGTCGATACATCGATACGAAAATTGTCATCACTGAGGTGTGAAGTTGTCGGAAAAAGGGTCGATTTTCAGTGGATTTCAGTAAGGAATCTATTTATACAGCGACTGGACAGTCATTATGTGCCAACTGCCAGTTGCCGCTGCTTATTTATTGCTACTGGTGTTTGGCCTCCGACTCGCAGTGGGGACGTTTTGTGTTCAATCTCTGCTGGATTTTGGTTCATACGTCTAAATAGATAAAAATATGACTCTTATACAAATTGTTTACTGTATGAAAATTCACAAGGACTGTTTTTAATAAAATTTATTGATCTGTGACATTACGAAGTAGCTGATTAGGACTCGTCACTTAAGCAATGATGACACTAAAAGCTGAATCTGTATTAATTACTTTGGGCTAAACTTATCGATATGTATAGAGATGTGACACCCACACCCGCGTGCCTCCAGCACTAGTCGTCGCCGCGTCAAGCCTTATTCGATTAAAGGAAAAATGATTTTTCAAATCGGGCCAGTAGTTCCTGAGATTAGCTTGTTCAAGCAAAACAAACAAACTATCTATATATATAATATGTGAGCGACAGGTAACTGCTCAGTGGTGACTACCCAATTCGGCTGTTCTACAGCCGTAAATATATTTAATGCAAACTGTCCTCTCTTCCAGTTTAATGGTCGCTTGTATCAAGTTTAATAATCAATACTGTAATCACCCCGCCCCGTTCACTTAGCGAATCAACCCCCATTGAAGTGCTATAAAGCAAATCACCCATAAAATTGGTGAAACCATTTGAGTAATAACTACACGGCTATCATATGTTGCTCCGCGTCCCCTCTACAACCCCTATGCTAATAATATTTATACGCTACGCACCGAAGCGGGGGAGAGATTCGATTTTACTATAACTGCAATTGATATACATTTAAACAACTAGGCACATAACCAAGTTCTCCTCTTAGCCTTGGCCAAGTGATACCCGATGCTGATGCATTGTAGTCGAAAGAAGTCAGCGCACGCTTCTGTTCGGTGTGAAGTGAGCGATCCCTGCACCTATATGCTAGAGGGTCGGGTCCCTCTTTCCTCCCAAAACTGAGCTTACTTTTTATAGATTAGTAACTTATAGACTGTCTACTCCATTTCATGGATGCTCCCCCTTACTTCTATGCGTACCTCAGACCTCCCAGTAGCTTAATCATCCGTCGTAAGTACATTCACGCAATTTAAGTAATTACCTTCATCATCATAGAAACAATTCCGATCCTTAAGTAAATTGGACCCTACAGAAACAGAAGATGTCCGCTACGGTGCTGTGCGACTGCTCACCTAAACAGTTAGCTTGCAGATATGATTGACAACTGATTGTATGTATATAGGTTGTAGGTGTTGTAATACCTAACAGGGCGGGGCTACTCGGCGCATGCGCGGCGCGCACTGCCTGTCTACTCGAGCATTAAACATTTAAAAAACACTCGAAGGACCTGGCCTCCAACGTTATCTTAGGCAGGGGCAAAGTACACAGACGGCTACTGCCCAGCAGTATCACGCAGCTCCGGGGTGGATGTATAATAAACTAAACCCAGGCGTGCTTATTTTACGCCAAAAGAAGTCCTTTCGTACTGTCTCCTATGTGCGGAGGTCTATCTATACCGATACAGACCATCTCCAGCTCCTGGGCCTTACCCTAAAAACCGCCAACTTCGGCAAATAAGTTCAGCAGCGACTCGTGAAGTTGGGATACGTCTGTTTCGAACTTAACACGGAGTCAGGATTTCGAAAATGTTCTCCCCAGTTCTTGAAGGCATGGTTAGCCGTCGGTGTCCTCGGTACGCGCTGTCGCTCTACGGTCCCATCGGAATAGAGGAACGGGAGATTATAGACAAAGTAATAAGTAATGAGAGTGCACTGGCGCACGCACTTGTGCATATCGTGTACAGTAAGACACGGCCGCCCTTGTAAAAATTCCGCCAGGAAACTTTATCTGTAGACTAAGCACGTTATTCCAATGTTCTCCGTTTACGGAATTCCCCCTGCAAGTGATACACAGATTTTGGCTCCGAGTCACACGGGTCCCACACATACACACACCTGGTACCATTGTTTTATTCGACTCAAAACCTAATAAAAAAGGTAATCTTTGGGCGAAGAGACTAGGTTTGGGATAGAAAGGGGGGCTGACCTCCTCTCTCCCGCAGATGGGAGATGCGTCTCGATATGAAAGTGTTTGCAACACCTAATTTAACTATTATTACAAAGACCGACTCCTCCCGCGACTGCGACGTCAGGGGCTCCTCGGCCGGAAGTCCGGTGCGCCATATTGGAATTGTTCGCATCGGCTACCGACGGGTAGGTGCGAATGACTGTGTACTGTGATACTATCGACTGCGATAAACGTCGGTGCCTTTGTAGAGGACACTTTATCAAGTGATATCGCTCTGCCCAGTTGTACGTGGACACCGTCTGCCTGTGTACCTACATAAACGAATCAATGACTCTGATACTTTTGGCCCGAATTAGAAGTTAATGATTATTTTTATGCGACATCGTCTTGTATTTCGATAACGTTAGCTGCAAACACGAAAAAATATCACGTCGTAGTAACGTTCCAAGTGATAATAATTACGCGAAGGGACGGAGCCAGCGAGCGAGAGACCGTAAGAAGTCGTCTTTTTCACTCCATCAGGTGGTTTGTTATCAAATCAAACCGAGAACCGTCATTACGTTCTTACTTTGAATAAACTACAACATTTAAAACAACAATCTTGGGATATCGAAAACGTTATACAGAGCCAACAGAGATATAGCTCACAGCTAGTAAATATACTAGCACGAGCAGAGCCGGTAAACAACGCGCGAGTGTGCGACGCCGTACACAATGCGCGGCGTGCGCGTGTGTGGCGCCGTACACAATCGTGTTAGCCGGTCCGCCGAGCGCGTCTCGCCAATCAGCCTGATTCGATTTGGACCCCAAGACATCTATACTAGCCTCGTCGCACGGATCCTTTTGTTTATTATATTGCATTCTTGTCTATAACGGGTAATATCTATCTACACACCAGGGAAAAAAATTGCGTTAGCTCCAACCCAAGACTAGAATTAACTCCTTAAGTTGTACCACGATTCTGAAGTAAAAGGTGGACTTTAAAAATCATAATGATTCGAGACAGGGAAATAATATCGCCTTTCGGCCGTCCTAATGGGTGCTTAACCTCGATTAATTACCGTCATAACACATGCTAAACCCATAACATTAAAAGACCATTTAAAACTTCCACGGGCCCATTTTGCCCCGCCATTAAATATATACAAAGTCACGTACGGTCAACAAAACAATCAGTATTGATTCCACATATGGACCCTTAAGCACGGCCTCGTGTTGATTCTCATGTGTGGATGTTTAATTTATTTTTAAACATTTTCCGAATGTTTGTTGTGTACTTGTGATTGTTTTTTTTATCGGTTCTAAATTTGTTTTTTCGACAACTCGTTTTAAGTGCAAAGACAGCAAGATCGTCGCGTACAGCATTTTTCCCAATGTCTATTCAGTTCTAGTGATAACTGAACAACGACATTGGAAGACGATTGTGCAGTAGCCCTGCCTAGTGACACGTCATAGTTTTAATTCAACTACGATAAACGTAGCTGCTAAGTGGATTATTAGCCGGTGCCTCATGTTGTATAGTAATTAACAGCTAAACAAAATTGACCGGTGGTAAGAATGTTAATTATTAATTATTTTTTACCTGATCATAATATACCTTATATCAAAGACATCTATTTGATATAGAAATACGGTCCTTCTTTATTTCTGTAGTTACGATTACAAAATCCTGTAGTAAATTATGTAGTTAATGTTTCTACTGCTGGATCAATAGGTACCACATGGACCCAAATGATGTTTAAATCGATTCACAAAAGTAACCTTCTAGTTCACTAGGATTTTAAAGACATAATGAATTCTAATTTATAAAACCATAATCGGATAAGGAAAAGGACAAAACATGAATTAATTCAAAGATCGAACGTGCATCACACCGAAATCTCCAGCGGAAAGTTAACAGATGCGTTCGGGAATTAGCCGCGCATTTATCGGTTTGTGCAAACACAACCAAATGTCGCGTTCAGCCAATCCCGTTATACTAATTGATAATTATCATTTTTATTGGCTTGGTGTTGAGCCGGCGATGTTTGATGTTATTCAATTAGTTTTGTCGTCTCTGGTTTTAGATTTGCACAGTTTGTTTACAACTTTGTAGGAGACGTAATTTTATGAAACGATATTTTAACAACAGTCTATGAAGTAATCGTAGTCTGTAAAATATGCACACCAACAAAACAAAGATGGAACTGTTAGTACCTAGCATATGCTAGGCATACGTCCTGTACTACTGGGCAACCCATCTGTGGAGGTGGAGTTGCTCTCTTAGGGGGCTGACTGGCCGTCGAGGTGCCCTGATGATTTGTTGTTCCGGGGCACCTCATCAAAGGCGGCACTTATGGCACTCGCGGTGGTTTTCGTTGGTATTCAGCACTATCATGCGCCGCAAGTCCCATTTAAGTATGTGCTTCTTCAAACATAAAACTTAGTCAAGTATCGTATTATAAGCGTGGGCCGAGAGAGAGAGGGAGCCTAAAAATTAAATTTAAAAAACTCAATTTAAAGTCTGATAAACAAATGAAACGTTATAGAGTAAAAAAAAGGTTAGGTAGTCGATGTTATTTTAGCATTCAATTTTATAGAAAATATGTTCTCGATACAGAAGACTGCTACAAAATGTACGAAAATATAATTAGATATATAATTATTATTATTATTATTATCTATATATGTGTCCGGGGAGAATAAACATTAGGTAAGTTTTCTTCCTAATTGATCTCACGGAATACCTCTAATATTAGAGTATTAGATTCCCACAGGAATCTTAATACAGAACCTAAAAGAAGGTCCAGCAACGAAGAATGTTTATTACCGTTTTTTTAGGTACAGTATATGCCTAAATTAAAGAAGAAAAGTTTGATAAAGATTTTATACTGAAAAATCACGTAGTCTCAAAAGTGATTTATAACAAGATTATCGATTATTGCATCGCAAATCATTAATGTTGTGGCGACAGAATGTCTCATTACCAAAATTTAATCTTGCATCAGATAACGTTGAAATTACGTAGTTTTACGACTATCTAATCGTATCTTGTAATTAACTACATTCCAGGAATCAAAACCATGGACATTGTCCTATATCTAGAGATACTGGACTGAGCCCACATGTCGCGGTGTTGAATAAGCAAACCACAATTTATTATACAGATAATAGAAGTGGTTAAATTATTCATTGTCAAAAGCCTAACCAAAAACGAAGATCTCCGGTTTTCATCATGCGCGCTCTATACTGAATTGCTTTTGTAGATTTGATAGTTTTCTCATTAAAAGTGAGAACGTTACTATATGATTATCTAGGTATCGACATTGATAAAGTCGACATTGACAAGGTATCAGCAAACCTATCTAATAACTAAAAATATTGATTTGGTTTTGATTTCGATGAAAAATGAGACTACGTACTCGGTAGTGGTAGTCTTGTCTTGTAGTACTGAAGTATTACTACGATCTGCAATTAATGTGAGAGCCGGTGACGATACCTGTGTACATTATAAATATATAAACCAGAACTTGAGTCTACTGTCAGAAAGGAATATGTCATAGACACGGAGTGGACACGGAGTGAATATGTCATAGACACGGAGTGGACACGGAGTGAATATGTCATAGACACGGAGTGAACACGGAGTGAATATGTCATAGACACGGAGTGGGAACGGAGTGAACTTTCACCTCTAGGCACGGTTTGTCGCAGCCACATGGAATCATCGCTGCCAGCGTGCTCTGTTCCCTAAAGTGTCCACGAGAACGTAGTAAACGTCTTCCACACGCTCTCCCAACTGCCACCCGAGAGACCAACCGCACTGGCGTCTTGATCAACGTCTTCTCGGCACCTGCAGTAACGCAAACAGCATATTGAGGTGGCGATCCCTACTTGGTCGTATCTAAAACTACTAAGTATAGACGTCTAATTAAGTGATATTATTAACAGGCGCCCCGCATGCGCTGCTGGGTAAGACACGGCGACCGCGAACAGCGTTCACCTCTCAACAGCTCCTGGAGTTGGAAAAGCAGTTCCGCATGAACAAGTACCTCTCCAGACCCAAGAGGTTCGAGGTGGCTACGAGCCTTATGCTTACAGAGACACAGGTATGTCCACATATCATACAGAGTCTGTTCAGAAAAGATTGCATGACAGTGTATGTTTGCTAGATAAATGTGATTGTATAATGTGGGCTAAATAAATTCCTTAGCCGGGCAAATTAATAAGTGTTTCACTTATTAAATTGCCCGGCTAAGGAATTTGTTTATTACAATTTTAAGTCTCAATTTATTTGTGCTTTATTTTTTATTACCATTTAAAAATCTCAATATATCTGTGTCCACTGAACAAAAAATATGTATAGGTACTAAAATTCTTTTGAATAAAATCTATAAGATGTATGACACGGAATCAGTGAAAATAAATCAAAACGACATAAACATCCATTTTATTTCCACCCGCAATGTTTATCGCGTAACCCAAACATCCCACCGCGGGAACAACCCTTTTGACATTTGGGAAATGGCGCCGCTGTCAAGCTGAAGTATGCCCGGATTTGAGCTTACAAATGCTCGGAACAAGATTATAGGGGCTGTAAAACGTACGCCGTAAAAGTAAAGTTCGTACGCGCCCGAGGGACGCGACCACTTAGAAACACCGGGACAGATTAAAAAAGTTTTTATTGTTCAGCTTAAGTAAATTATCAAACGTGGAGGCGTCTTCATGTTGTTTACTGTGTTATCTTTATTGATTCTCTTAGTTATATCAAAAAAAAAAATAATAGCGATAGCTGTAAAAATTAAACTTCTTGTTTTAAATATAAGGCTCAATATAATTTTAATCAGTCTTTCATTGCAATGTAACACTGTTTAGTAATTTCAATTGATCAAGAAGAGTGTAATTTTTCTTTAATTTAAAGCGAATTCATTAACATACTGTAAATTTAATTCCCTATTGTGTTAACAGCTGAACAGTGGGTACCCAATGGGTAGTTAGTAGACATAGTTATGTGGTATTTACACAGATGTCATGGAGAATTCTCTCCTTGTTTTTTCTTTTCTTTTTTTGCTTTGAAGATACGTATTTGGTTTAGTTATATGCCTACTGATATAAAAAATTGTTCACAGGTAAAAATCTGGTTTCAAAATCGTCGGATGAAATGGAAACGATCCAAGAAGGCACAACAAGATACAAAAAGTAAGGACATTAGTCACCAAAACGACGACAAAAACAAATCAAAAGACCTCCCGTCCGAGCTCGAAAAACCACAACAAATAGCAGCCGATTTGACGGCTGTCAAACCACCCCCGCTGCTGGACAGGGAAAGAATTATCGCATTAGAGCGAGAGAGGGCGATGGCTGCCGCAAATTTTAATTCGAATCTAGAAAACAATAGACGCGGGCTGGTCGTCATGAACCAAGATGGCGGAAGGCCGAGTATGGACATGTTCAGGCCGTATGTAGTATGAGAATAACGTATTTTTTGTTTCCCATAGATACTATAACAAATGTAGATTGTATTACACCGTTCTAGTCATTTTCAGTTGGAGGCTTTTAGCTAGTCGCTTACGAACTTTAATTTATATATAATTAAGATTTTATCTTATCTTTATGTTTTGCTAGTTAGTCTTTATTAATCTTAACTCAGAAAATACTTGACGATAAGCCATTAAAACCTTTAAAAACTTAAGTATGCTATCTTGATAAAAGTATAAAAAGTATAGGGCATATTTCTCTCTGTTTGAGTTATTGTGCTGTAGAGGTGATAAATTAAAACACTCATATAACATGAGTGTTTTAATTTATCACCTCTATACTCCACGCTTATGTTAAAGTTTTATATAAACGTAACAAAAGTAATGAAAGAGGGGTCTTCAAAAATAGTTTATTATCGTTTTTTGAACTTTAATAAACTAGGTATTTAACTTCACCTTACTTTTTTAGTTATTTAGAATTTAATATAGCTTACATAGATACATTCTGCTGGTTACATAAGAGGTCTAAAATTTGAACAATATTTTACCTCAGAGCTCAGTCGTAGGACAAATTATTTACTGAATAAATTATTTTTTAATGCACTGAGGGCACGTAAATTTAAGGAATAAAACTAATTTATTTTTAAAACAACAGAAGCGAGTGGCTTATAGGGTTTTACCGGTGTCGGTTATAAAAATATTTTATTTTGTCATATGATTATTTCAATACAGTAAAGACTTACTCCCATATTTATGCTTTATTATAAGTAAGTAAAGTTAATATAATTATTGGGATCACAATGTTTGTAATATTTATTGATTTTTGCACAATAAAAAAAATAGCACGTGTTTTACTTTGTATATTTGAAATTGAACTGACACAGGCCAAATATAATTTATGTATAATTGTAACAGTGTAGTTAACGTAGAGGTTACTAGAAAAGAAAAATGTGAAAAGTAGAATTTAATGAACAGATATACAACCTTTATATAACAAGTCTATATATTAGATAGAGTATGCCTTATTTATGAATTTGATTGTAAATTGAACATTCATTTACTCTTCCTGTCGATCCCTCCGTTGGCTGTGATCAAACTTTATGTAACCACACGCAACGTGCCCACATGGAGGACGTCTTACAAAACTGACTATTAAATTTAAAGCCACTGCCGCCAGAGTAAGGAAAGCAATGGCCACCCCGATGCTTTCTTTTACTACACGTTGATAAGCTGTCGCTTTCCATATGGTGCGTGAGTTTTTGGTGAACCATTGAAGGGGAAGGCAAAAGGAAAACCTCTATATTGATGTTTATGGACATCGGTACCCATCAGAAGAGTACGACCGCTCGTTTGCCCCCCTAATCTAGTAAAAAAATCGATGCCTAAATTATACCACTCGATTGTCTCCATACTTGATTTACTTTAATCTCCGAAGTTGAACTAGCGCTGTGGTGGGACATACTTGGCACTGCGCGTGGGTGTGCTCGCCTATTCCCAGTGTTAGTGAGCGACATGGCGACCGGGGGACACATGCAACGGACTATGTTAGAGCATAATGTATTATATTATAGGTTCTCTATATTTGGTTATTCCTTAATAATTTTTTTATTCAATTTATTTGAGTGGAAGGTTCTTGTGACTGTGTTTATTTCAATCATAGAGTAGATGTCTCACTTATTCACTTGAGGTATGTTGCCCTGTGTGGGCATTTGTATATATTGAATATGCACCTCTATCATTTCGGTTCCCTCATTGTATACCCATTAATAATGTTTTGTTTAGAAATTCGTGTTATATTCGGACATCTTCTGCCAGTATTATCTAGATTGTACAAACTTAGACGTCGATTTGTAATATATTATTTGTAAGATAATTTTAATATATGTATGTAGTATATGTTAAGTACGACGCCCCGGAACTATCAGTGTCTGGACACGACCTCCTGCACCCGAGTCCGTGGGGACATCGCATGGGCTTTGTTTGCCGGCCATCGTGATAATAGGATCTATATATGAATACGATATGACCTAGCAGACACAGTGTGCTACTAGGGTTAGCATATTATTGTGTAATAAAGTTCCGTGTAATATATGAATTAATGTGAAATATTATAAATATAATCGATATGTTGATGCGTGTGGTTTTATTTGTCAAATTATATCATTCGGGTTGTAAACTGAGCGTAGAGCACACCTAGACATCATCTGCCAGGGTTATGTGTAGACGTTGAGAATTGACAACATCCAGAACAAGTTATACTCCGGCAAGTTCCTCGCGGGGTTGGCAGAGTGAACGCAGTACCTCATCGCGAAGCTTACAATACTCGTCTTAAAAATACAGCTATATATAAGTGTGCCATTGGGGGATGGGGGAGGTGACAGGAGGACAACGCATTAAAAGGCGAAGCTTGCTCGTTTGCCCCCTTATGCTATATAAAAAGCTATGCTGTCGCGTCTCATGCGATTCGTGTTATTCCGGTGACCCATTGAGCGAATGGCGGAAGGCGGAAGGAGGGCGTTGTGTCTGCATAGCCCCTATGGAGATGTCTATAGGCGTCTGTAGACGCCAGAAAGCAGCGGCAGCTCGCAGTCCCGCACCGCTGGTCACACCGACACACAGTACTTGAT
>JAFELO010001371.1:401013-426571 GCA_017140195.1 Eumaeus atala
GAAATTTTGTGCGACCTCAGGTGTAACAAGCGGTAATTAACAGCCACGTTACCAACTGGTTTTTTAGTATTATTTGTAACATATTATTATTTATCTTGCTCAACTCAACATATCATAACTCTCAACTCAATTCGAAAATCACACACTATACAGAGGTATCTATGAGTTCACTCATTATTCGCTCTCTCTCCAATCGCGATGGGACAAGTCAAACCGCAGAAAAACCCCAGCGCCGACGCAGTATAAAAGTCCTACATCTTATTAGAGGGTCCCACCACTGCGACTGTTCCCGACGCCTGCCCTATTTTTGTTTTTGCACGGAAAATCCTTTATTCACCGTCCAACTCGCCCTGGTTAAGACGACGGTCTACTACCGACTAAAACCCGCTGCGAGTGCTTTCGGCCGCCGCGGTCCAGTGGCCCAGGCCGTTTAGCGACAGGACACTCGGCGACCGGCCGGCCCAACTTTAAGGGCCGGGCATCATGGTGAAAGGAGTCGCACCGACACCTACAGTGGCCCCGCCTGCTCCAAAGCTTTAGAACAGGGTCAGGTGCCCAGTCTGAACCCCTGGCTGTGGAAGACGAGTGGTAGCAGCCGCTGGATATATTATCTCCTACCTTGCCCCACCCGTCGTCTGCGAAGCAGGTTGACATCCGCTGTCTCCTCCCTAGCAGCACCGCACAGAAGCAACCATATCCGGTGAGCACCTTTGTCAGCGCAATGTGAGAGATTTAAGCTTCCTGAGCTTCCGTTCTCCCCTTGTTTTCTTCGTGGCCAAAAATATGTCCATATCTGCGAGCATTTCCGCCACTAGTTCCCAAGGAGGGTCACCTGCCGGAGCAGTTGCTGCTCCCCACCCAACTGTATGATGTTTTCATGTTATCCTCACTGCGATGACCCACTGCCCTTTACGCAGCTCAGTCATATTTCGCGCGGTGAGGGCATCACAAAACAAATGATGTCGCTACTCTAACGACCATCGACGCCAGCTCTCGAAGGGCGAAGGTCCACCTTGGATCGAGCTTGAGCCTCAAATACTTAATTTGGGGGATAATTTTTATCATGGCCTATAATTAGCCAATCACAGGCTTGCTCTGAGCATAAAACCTACGGAAAAATTTAAATTAATTACCGGGGCTGATTGATAACTGGCCGAAACGACGAACTTAACAATAAGATATGCAAACAAAATTTATTACATTATATTCTATCACCTTTTCGAAGATGAAACACCAAATTTGAATTTATGCGAACTGATAGAATTTGTGTGAGAGAACCTAGGACTTTCTCTGTCGTAAATTTAGTCAACAATGGAAAGAAACGAAAGTCGTGCGATGATAAAAATTTTCGTTTAAAAAGGGAAAACAGCAACCCAATCTGGGTCAGGCTAGACAGTGTTTTAGATAATACTGCTCCTGCTTTGGGTACAATTCACGCCTGGGTAACTGATTGTAAACGTGGGAAACAGAGCTGCGAAGACGCCAACACGTCTGGCCGTCCAAATAGAGTCACGAATCCTGACATGATCAAAAAGATTCAAAACATCGTTTTGAATGATCGGGGATTAAAGTTGCGGCAGACAGCAGAAATGGTAAGCATTTCTCTGAACGCGTTTTTAACACTTTACACCAACATGTGCGAATGAACCTTTCGCACGATGGGTGCCGCGTTTGCTCACTGTTAACTGAAAACAACGTCGAGTGAACGATTCGTCGGAGTGTGTGGCGCGACGGCGTATTTAGGCGACTTTTTTTTGGGATGCTCCAGGGATAATTTTAGTGGATTATTTGCAAAGAGGAAGAAAAACAACAAATGGAGAGTATTATGTACGCTTGCTGCAAAAATTTTGTGAAGAAATCCGAAAGAAACGGCCTCATTTAGCTAAAAAGAGAGTTTTATTCCATCACGACAACGCACCTCTGCACTCGTCAAGGGTTATAGTTGCCAAACTCCATAAATTGCGGTTCGAGTTGTAACCGCATTTCCTAGATCTGGCCCCGTGCGACTTCCACTTATTCCCAAATCTCATGAAATGGTTAGATGTCCGAAGATTTTCATCAAATGATGAAGTCATTGCCGCGGTAGACGAGTATTTTGAGGGGTTATACAAAATGTTTTGTCAAATTGGTGTAACGGCATTGGAGACGCGTTAGACTAAATGCAACGAGGTTGAAGGAAAAAACGGTGGAAAAATAAAATTCTTTTAAATAAAATATTTTTACGGATTCTACCGTGGTTTACTTAATTATTTAACTAGCCCGACGTTTCAGAAGCTTTACAGTAACCATGGTCCAATGGATGATAATGAAGATGGCTAGTTAAATAATTAAACAAACCGCGATAGAATCCGTAAAAGTAGTTTTATTGTAGTAAGTAACATTCGCGTAAACTTAAGACATCAATAGTGTTTCAAATAGATTATCAAAGTTTTTGTTTGTCGTTTCGGATACTTATCAACATCACCCCTCGTATCTTGTGTGACGAGTGCAAGTGTAACAGTACTCATCACGCCGAGAAGTGATGATTCAATAAGTGCTACTGTATTATCAACACAAAAGTATTATTTTAGATATAAATGACACTATTATTTGTTCGTTTTTTTTAATGTTCTAATTTTATTTTGCGACACCTCCTGCCTTGAAATGTTAAATAGACACACATTATTATCATTAATAAACAAAATTCGCGTTGTGAGGTGCTTAAAATCGCCATGTGCATCTTAATCCGAGCCAACGTCGGTAATAGATGAATTAGAAGGTCTTACATTATTTGCTTATTTTAATATATAATTAATTTTGTTAATACCAAATGCTGAACAATTTTACTGCTCCTTTATTATGGTATACAAATATTTTATTCCGAGCTATGTAAAATGCACTAAAACCTCATTACTTTTTTAAGAAACTTTAGTATTCAAAATTTGGGTTTGTACTGGCTATCAAAAAAATACAAATATTTGTGCTATATTAATTTGATATTTTTGTAGCAACTACTAATTGTTATGGTACATTTATTTTAGATGAGAGCCAATATCATAACAGAAAAATAAACCTAATATTAAAAAGTAAACTTAATATTTATGTTTTTGTAGGTCGGATTTACACTTACAAAAGTATAACACTGCAGACATTACCGCACCATACATCAGTAATGAAATATATGAGAACACATTAGCAAGGGTTATAGTGTTCATGCTGCATTTCAGCGCAACTGGCCGGTATAAACTGGTCACTCCGTACGCGTGTACAATGCAGAGCAGGGTAAAAAAAATGACACGGTCGAGGTCAGTAATTAAAGCAGTAATGTTTCACATAATCGCCAAAACATTGCAATTTACTGCGCTATCAGATGCGTTTACTGCGCTATCAGATGCGTTTACTGCGCTATCAGATGCGTTTACTGCGCTATCAGATGCGTTTACCACAGCAGTAGTTCGTTCCTGCAGAAAAACAGTTCCAGTCATATCCAGTGTAATTTATTCTTTATGTAACTGACATTATTAACATTACTAATCATAAATGTATATTATATGCCGATGATGTATCAATTATTGTGACATGCGAAACAAATTTAACACGATTATTGACGATGAGAATGACATTAATAATACAATTGTCAATTTAATGAAATGGCTTGACATAAATAATTTAAAAATTAACTGGGACAAATCTAAATATATACAATGTAAGAAATGTAGTAACAATAAATATAATCTTAAACTCGATGTACCAAAACAGGCTCAGCAGCACATGCAAAATATTTAGCATTAACTATTGACGACAACATAGATTGGAAACAGCATATGCATGAGATTAATAAAAATAATAAAAAATATGTGGCCTCAAACCGGGTTTAAAAAACTAGGCATGTTACCGCTACCGTCTCTTTATTTCTACGAAGTTTGCGGAAACATAAACATTTATTTCTACTGGCAGACGATGTTAATCCGTAATCGTAGTCGTCGGGATCCTTTCAAACTACCAGTACACGAGAACCCCAAAACAGCGAAATTTATCAAAAGCTATTTAAATATGTGTGTCCTTTATATACTACTCAAAACAAAATAAGGGCCACGAAGATTTTTCGATGTATCATGACAATAATAAAGACATTTACTTGTTTAACTTATGTAACTACAAAATAATGTTATTAATTATAATATAGGCTAACAATTGCTTAAAATAGTGATCATGAATTATTTTTTTGTGTTCATAATAATATTGGCCATTTTTAACGAAAAACCTGAAAAAAGAAATCACCGGAAAAAGACAAACTACTGTTCTTGTCACTTTTGTTCCTTCTTTTTAATAGCGAGTATGTCCTCCTCTCTTAGCAATACACTTCAGAAGCCTCGTATGCATACTCTGGATTAAATTCCTCATGTTTTCATCTGGAATCTGCTCCCAAGCATCTTTTAAAGCGTCAATCAGTTGCTGTTGGTTGTAGACCCCATGCTCATTCTCTCTAACTCTTCGTTTCAATAGGTCCCACAATTGCTAAATTGGATTTAATTTCGGACTGTTAGCAGGCCATGGTAATACCTCAATATGAGACCCTTCTAGGACAGTTTGGGTTGATCGTGCTATGTGTGCACGGCCATTATCTTGCATCAGGATGAATCCAGGCCCCACTCGCTGTGCAAATGGCATCACTTGAGGCCTGATGACGTCCTCGATGTAACGTTCTGCAGTTACGGTACCCGAATTTGAAATGGTGAGCTCGGTTTTTCCGTGTAAACTAATCCCACCCCAAACCATTACGTTGGGACCACCGAAACAGTCAACTTCGTGAATGTAGAACTCCGAAAACCGCTCGCCGCGTCGTCTTTAAGAAATTTAGCTTTGCACTCGTCTGTAAAAAGCACCTTGCCCCACTGATTGATCCCCCAGTTCAAAAACTGATGGGAGAATCTTAATCCGTTTGCACGTTGAATACTGCTCAGAGGAATTCGAACAACTCGTCGTCTTAACGTTTGCTGGTCTGGTCAGCCGTAGGTGGTGTTGTAAATTACGGGCCGCTACAGTACGATCACGACGGGCACTTAGTTGGATATACCGATCCTCATGAGTCGTTGTTAAGCGAACTCTACCTGAACCAGGTCTCCTGACAACCTCTTGAATGCGATTCCACACTTTTTGGACAGCTCTTCGAGAAAAACCCAACTGCAAACCCACGTAACGCTGAGAACGTCCTTCTTGAATCATAGTTAGGGCACTGGTTACTGTAATTGTATCCATGTGCCTTCGTACTGGTGACATGATTAACGCGAGATGATCAATGAATCAATTAAAATTGAAAAAGTAATACTTTTTTCCTAAAATAACCGAAACAAGTTAAGAAGACAATCAAATAAAACATAAGAATAACATCCAATTATTTTTTCTTAAAATCATCATTTTAAGAAAAAAATACTTTCAAATTAGGAACACGAACACATAAAACAAAAAAGCCATAAAAGAGATCAAACACCAAAGAGTGCGTAATAAGAATACAATGCTACTTATCAGTTACTTCCAGTTTACTAAATTGCAATTAAATGTAAATTAACTAGTGGCCCTTATTTTGTTTTGAGTAGTATACAATAAAATACCAAGTGAACTGAAATGATTAAATATTAAATTAAAGTTATACAATTGGTTAAATGAAAAAGTTTTTATAACACTAAGGCACTGAACAATTTTTAGATTATTTAAAATGTTTGCGTGCTCTCTGTAATGTAGCGAAACACTCAAACTCTATTGTACAAAACTCGTCAACTGACAAAACGTCAAAACTCTATTGTATCACGTCTATGTAACCATGTTATATGCAAATAAATGTTATGATTATGATTCAAGACACCAGAGTGTCGGTCCCAGTACCGATCCCTGTGGGACCACAGATACAACATCCTTTCTAACAGGAGCTCCCTGTCGGTCCTCACATAAGACCTTCCTCTCTTCAAAATACATCTTCAGATACATAGGGACCGTGAAATATTTCAGCGTCTGTGACCTGTGGTGACGCCTCTTCGTTTTGTACCAGCTTCTTCCCGAGAGTCAGCGTTGGTCAAGCCAAAGAAGGGGGAGCAAAACGTTTAAGAGTGATAAGTAAGAGTTCCGCCACGATTTGCCACAGCTGGTTGATCACCAGAGCTATGGTTATTACAACAGATTGGACGCGAATTCCATCCCTCTTATATGGTCTGCCTCACGGATCCCTGTCGAGGTTTTTTCTTTGGCCCGACTGACAGCCCACAGTAGGTGCATCTCCCTTTCTACGTGGATGCTATACGCTCTGTTAACTATGTTGCCGATCACCCGGATGCCAGCTCTTTCTAACGTCCACCAACGCAGTGTATTGGCAGCCTTTGAGGTCGACAGACCACAATTAGCATGGACCTCTCAGGTGCCATCTGTCTGTTCTGTTCCCCGTTTATAGGAGCTGCATTATTTCCATGTGGAATTGGGGGCTTGCATCTTATTCCTCCCATTACGTGGTCCGCGGGTTTACCAGAGGCCTTACAAACTGCACACCCTGGCTCTTTCGTGTAGGCATCGTACTTTTATCAAGATTCCCCGCACCTGAAGCAAAACCCACTAAGGTCCTCGGGTGAGGGCCAGAACATCACAGCATGTCGTATTCCCAAATATTCGTTGCAATGTCGGGGATTTTCAGAGTTGGTTGGGAGCGTGAGAGCTAGAAGCTCTTGGAGGTGTCAGTCCTGGTGTATTAGAGGTGGATGGGCCATAGTTCGTTCACACTACCCCCTTCTTTTTTTAGAGCCACCTCTTACTGGAGCTGGCTATGAAGCGCATACTTTAGCGAAATCAACCCTTCCGTCGACTCTAGGCTTTTGGGTAGTCTGTGTTTCAAACGCCCCCTCCTTTGTGTGTTTGCAACACCGTTCTTGTACCTCCTGACGTTGACACCCTACCCGCCGCAAGAGATGGGAGGAGCCGCGAGGATTAACCGGCGGAGGTAGTCTGCTTTCAAATGCCGCAAAGCGGCCATCTAACACATTGCCGACAAATTTAGTCATACTAGCCTGCAGTGTTCCCAGATGTTTTTCAGACATCGGTAATAATGGAGAATCGGTAGTCACAAACACTCGCTTTATGGACTCTTCGAGTCCTTCCGGTATTCATGGACTTACTTTATCGGGATGTCCACTTCACCCTGAAGCCGCTCATTATCAGCTCTGAAGCGTCGCGATTTTCAGCCTCTACGCTGCCACCACAAGTACACTCACGATATCCTGGACGGTTTTCGCTGCTTTCTGAATCTTTGGAGAGTAGTCCGCCCCCTTCAGATTGGTACTCTTTCCAATCGGCTCTGTGATGATTGAGTCGGTTCTCTGCCTCCGACTTTAATTCTTCCGCTCCAAAGTCATCAATCATGATAGGGGTCAACGGTGGTGGCATTACAACTTCCTTTTCACTAGGGACTCTTTTCTCTAGAATTGCTACAATCTCAGCTTCTTCAGCATCCTCTGTTCTCTTTCTAAGGGTGCTATGCATCGCTTGGCGTGTGGCACTCAAAGGTCTGTCTGTCTTTGGGCATTCCCGCTCTTAGTAGGCCATGACTAGAGGAGCCGGAACACGAAGTGCGGGCAAGGCTGAAGCTATTGCCCATTGGCAATTCCGTCTCTGATAGCGAAATTACTTAGAAGCTATCTGGTTCCTGGCGGAAACGCATCCCTTTCCTCTTGTCTCGCTCGCATGATACCGCCGTAAAGTGACATCTTCAGTGTCGCGTTTCGTGCAGTTTATCAGCGGCCGGTGGCCCGTTGGGGGAAGGGGGGGAGTTAGGGGTGGCAACACATCGGCATAGTCATTATGTGGATCTTCATGGACGTTGGTAGGCGTAAAAAGGCTCAGATTGCTTGTTTGCCCTCTATTGTATAAAAAACCATAACGCTAGGACGTCGAAGCAGTTGGTGAGTCCCCCCGTAGTACGTACGGCAGCCGACTACCACAGCGGGTTGGGGGGATTTCCCCTTTCGGGGATTTTCTGAGTCTTACTTTCTAGAAATCAAGTGTTGGTCGACCATCCCCCAGATAGATGGGCGATCCATGATACTTGTAGAAGAGTGTAGAAGAGTGGCTAATGGTCTTCGTGACTAAACTCACGTGGCTGTGAGACGTGCGCTAGTGACAGACATGGTGATGATGGCGCCTGTACTGGCAGACCGACGGCGTATAACATCGACAGCGGCAAGATGATAGTGTCCGGAGTTGTACGGTATCAATGGCGGCCTGGAGGTGGCTACTCTCAACATAATTGCTGCCTTCTTAGGAATACTGCAGGACATTCTCATATTTGTCAATGCATTTAGCACTAGGCGACAAACGAGGTATTATAGGTGACTACCAATGGAGGCTGACATTAAGGTACAGCCAAAAATAACGACACATTTATAGAATCAATTTGTTTTCCGTCTGTATGTACTCCTTGGTACACCTAAAGGTATTTCCGGTCAACTACAATCCTGAAATTTGGCAGGAAATGAGAAAGTACAATGCAGGTAAAAGGGGCAGTTCCGATTTTGCCGAACTTTTAGCTCATTTGAGCTGTAACGTGACAGCGATCGGCGCGAGCGCGACACGTAGGAGTCGCGGGTGTCTGTAGACGTCGGCTTCCTATGAGCCGCACTAAAGAATACATTTCCTTGGTGTTAAAACGAGAGCAACGAGATGACTGTAATATTACTGTTACTATATGACATACAGACTATAGCACTTACATCGTACTCATAGTCATTTTAATTGGGTAATATTTAAATGACGTTTTAGTGCTTCCTGACCATGATAAGACAGTAACTACAAAAGAAAGAATAACAAAAATTAAATAAAGAGAAATGAGTGCCACCCGCAAATGTAAGTTTGCCAACTGCAGTCGGTACAGCTCAGTGTGCGATTCCCAGTCGCTCGACGATTGACGAAAAATACAAATTGAATAAGTATTTATAATAATGTTAACTTTCTATGAGATAGGGAGCAACGAGCTAGTGGTTAGTGACTACCGCCGCCCATACACAAAAGTAAACGTTTTGCAGACTAGTTGAACTATTGCCGTAAGTGTACTGTTTTCTGGAAGGATTGGACGCAAGTATAAAAATCAATTAAACAAATATGAATACACTGAACTGGTAACACCAAATTAGAGTAAGCTCGCTGAATTTAGAGACCATCTTAGAGTGATTTTTTGTGCTTTTCCGGTTGCCCATTTAGGTTGTCGCCAAAAGGCTGATCGTTTTTTTTTACATTTAATATAAAAAAAAATCTTTTTTATTTTATGTAGCGTGTCCATGAAAATCGTAGAGCATGTGCACCGGGGCTGATCTCTGGTATAAATTACGCAGGAAAAAGTTGGTGCGTTCAAAATTCGCGCCGCGTCCGCGGCTGAGATGTCATGTCTTATGTCTCGCTCTTAATCTTGAAACTCGCTGTATCTATAGACCAAGCCACGGAATCACTATAGAGCTACGAGATAAAATATGATCTTAGTGCCCATATCACACACGGTAAAAGTGTAAAGTAAAATATCCAGTCGTGCTAGCTTACCATGTAAATAAAAATATGATGATTATAACATTTAAGGACTACCTGCTACCACCGGTTAAAACTTTAGTTGGATCCTGAGAACTACAATCCCTGTCAAGGATCCTAGTTAAAAGGAGCTGTGTGAGGAGTGTCCTGAAGGGGTAAAGGGATACCCCTCTTAAAATGCCCATAACCTAGAGATAGATCTCAGGGTCGACTTACTCGACGGAGCTAAGGTGGACTGTTTACAGACGAAACATTGTGCGATCCCACAATGTAATGCTTACATTTTAAATGAAACAGTGTATTTGTTATTATTTTATAATCATAACTTTATAAATGTGAACATTCGTTTATAAATGAACAAAAACATCAAGCAATATATGAGACTTGATAAAATTTGGCACAATCTGGGTTAACATTCAAATTACATACATTTATCCCGGTAAAAATATTTCATGTACCGCAAATATAAGTTTGTCAACTCATACGCTCGTTGGTACGGAACCGTCTGTGTGTGAGTCCGACTGGGACTTGGACGGTTTGTATTGTAATGTCGTGACATTTGTGTGTCCATGTTCAAAGTCGCAAGCGCCTCCTCGCCATTAAACCCGCTCTTTCCAAGGCGAGTAATGTTCATAAAGTAGATTCACATTTATTTTTTATGACAATTTTTTTAACAAAATTTCGAGAATTATAGAAGAAAAGTTCTTCGTTCTCTTTCCGTGTTTGAAGTTCCCAATATATTTTACGAATTTGCTGCCTGTTGTGTGAAAAATAACTTTAATGTATTGTGCTAGCACCAATCCACGGTTTCGTTTCACAAGCACAACTATAGGTCGTGGCGTAATGATGCGTCGCATATTATAGCCGGCAAATGGGCGATCTAACACTAAATGATTTTTGTGATCCGACTTCTAGTACTTGCAGTGCACGTGCACAGGAACAAACCAACAAACGAAATGCTCTTTAAATTTTTTTTATATTATCATAGATAATTAAGATGTAATATACAGGTGGCGTGGACTATAGATACGCCGCGGGGCGGGGCGGTGTGATAGATGCGCTTTGTTTAACCGCCCGCTCGTTACAGAGACGAGGCCTGACGACCTGACGACCTGACGACCTGACGACCTGACGACCTGACGACCTGACGACCTGACGACCTGACGACCTGACGACCTGACGACCTGGCGACCTGACGACTTGAACACCTGACGACCTGGCGACCTGACGACTTGACGACGTAACGCTATTGCTGCACTACACACGAAGCGGGCCCTCACAACCGGGGAAGTACGACCTGTTTTTCTTTCATGACGCGGGAAAGAAAGAAAGAAAGAAAGGAAGGACGTTTATTTGACCACAAACAATCTCTTGTTTGTGATCAAATAAACGTCAAATGAGAAATTTCACATACAATAATAATAAAAATATGAAATAAAATTAGCACTAATATAAAAGTGTACCTCTCAGACGCGCCAAATTAGTTTAGTTCGGCACAAGTCAGGTGAACATGATAAACAAGCACCTGTCACCGGCGTTCAGCGAGACCATCCACCATCCACCATCCACCATCCACCGAGTGCGGCGCATCTGCTGACCACCAAATAAACACTGTTGCACGCGAACAATAATCAAAAATAAAAATAAAAAAAGTTTCTAAATAGTTAAAATTAATGAAAGTATACAGCCAACACGAAACAATTGGAACGAATGAATTGACAAAAGTACACATAATGCTGTTATATACACACCTACACATGCGTACATACACTCGCACATACATACACTCACACGTACATAGGCACATTGCTATATGACACCTTCCCGGCTACGTCCATCCTCCGTCGATGCTCCAAAAGAAGTCCTTTTGGTGTCGGCTCAAAGTCTGTACAGCGCTGAGTGCTGTTGTTGGTGGTGCCGATTGTTCCACACATTTGTAGCTAAGTAGCGAAGGCTACCTCTAGAAGCAGCGGTTTTATGTGGGTGCGCTGCAGGCTGCTGCGGGCACTCGCTGCGCGCGGTGCGTCCACTTAGTTTGTCATACGAGTGCGGTGGTCTTTTGTACTTCCCAGCGCCATACAGTAGACACGCGAGGTGATGTTTGCGGCGCGATTTCACTTTGAGAATGGAGTGGGTGTTAAAAAACGGCATGACATATGCTCGAAGTGGTACTGAGTAACAAAAGCGAGCGAAGGCGTTTTGAACCCTCTGCGTCAGCCTTGCCGTTCCAGTTAGTAGGCGAGGTCCGTATACCGTGTCACAATAGTTTAGTAGGAAGCGCATTTGCGCATTTACGCGCCTTCACTAACTCTGGGGGGGTGGGGGGCTTCCAGTGGTGTGTGGGGCTCGCGGCAGCTTAGAGTGCCGGGCACCCTGACGGCTAGTGTGCCCCCTATGGGACCGACGCCACCTTCACAGATGGAGTTGTCGCACGCCAAAGGACAACCCCACCAACTTGCAATGGGGTGAGGTTGCCATCCATCCTCGCCCCTTGCCCCGTGCGCAATGGCACCGCGTCCTTTTGCTCTATTGTGCCCACTTCTTATAAGAGGGCTACAAAGAGCAGCACATCATCGGTTGAATTGGCTTCGCCCAAGGTGTCTCGTATCACCCCAGGCTCCTGTGCCCCACTGCCACGACAAGGCTTGAACCATGGTGAGGGGGGGGAGTTTAACTAAGCTACTCATTTTATTGAAAACAAATATATATTCTTTTACTACAATTTTTGCTTTCTAGACTAAAACATATGTAAAATAACAAATACGTGTTTATTGCATAAAGGGGCAAACGAGCAGTCCGAATCTCTTAGAGATGGGCGACGCCCATAAGACATACATAGAGCACGGATCGAATACCGAGCTCTGTGTGGAATCCGTCTGATGCGGTACAATCACAGCGCATCGAAGGTGTCCACAGGCGCCTCACTGGGCATCTTGCGTACACATGTGCGGCATCTCGCGTACACATGTGCGGCATCTCGCGTACACATGTGCGGCATCTCGAGTACACATGTGCGGCACCTCGCGTACACATGTGCGGCATCTCGCGCACACATGTGCGGCATCTCGCGCATACATGTGCGGCATCTCGCGCACACATGTGCGGCATCTCGCGTACACTTGTGCAGCATCTCGCACACACATGTGCGGCATCTCGCGTACACATGTGCGGCATCTCGCGCACACATGTGCGGCATCTCGCGTACACATGTGCGGCATCTCGCGTACACATGTGCGGCATCTCGCGTACACATGTGCGGCATCTCACGTACACATGTGCGGCATCTCGCACACACATGTGCGGCATCTCGCGTACACATGTGCGGCATCTCGCGCACACATGTGCGGCATCTCGCGCACACATGTGCGGCATCTCGCGTACACATGTGCGGCATCTCGCATTATTCACTTTAAGTACTACACGAACTATACATGATCTCCTCCTGCTGTTTAAAATAGTCAACGGTCGCACTTCTTGCTGCGAGTTGCTCCAACACTTCTCATTATCAGTACTGCACTACATGCCTCGTGGGCCAATTACCAAGATTTAGCGCGGTCCTCCCTCTAGGACAAGACAGGATTCACAAGCACCGATTACTACAATTTGCAGACCCGCAGCAATTTGCAGCACCCTGACAAACATCGACATCTTTCACTTAACACTCGGCAAGTACAAAAAGGAAATTGTGCAACATCCTACTAGACTTGAACTATATCATAAATTAATAATTATTGTCGATCAAATAACTTATATTTTTTGGTTTATTAATTAACATTGTACATAATTATTTATTTTTTTGTTATTCTTATAGAAATATGTTACATAAATATTCTAATATAATTATTATCTATAAATTGAATGTATAATTAATATACTTAATAATTGTCAATAAATATGTATAGATAAAATTACTACTACCGTCAAATAGAAGTCAGTAAGAACTTAACATTTGAATGTGTGGGTACTGCTGTGTAATGCTGTGCCGCCTGTAAAGATGCATGCGTCACAGACTTTTTAATGTAATAATACAAGTGCTGCTGCAGTCCTTGTGAAATATAAATTAAAAAAAATAGAGGTTATCCAGATCGATGCCAGCCCCTGACACAACTAGCAATCCTCTGCTACGCCAACGTAGCATTGCTACGTCGCCGTAGTATTATGCACGTAACCAATATCCCTAATTTCAAATAAGGTGCTTATTCCATGAGCGTTGGAGTGGCAGCGAGAGTCCGGAGGGCGTCCAAAACGGAATTTCTCGGTGACCTCTAGGTAACAAGAAATATAGCAAGTACTATAATAATATGCATATTGTGACGGGAAAAATCTGAAATTTGGGAATTTGTATATATATCACAGGAAAAAAAACCAATGAGAGGTGTCAAGGAACACCCGGATGGAATGAAGTTCATTCCGATGTGTAGTGAAGGAATTGTAATTTTATTTATAATTTATTATGTAAAAAAAAGTGCAGCTTTTTTTACGTAATAAATTATAAATAAAATTATAAACAATAAAAAACAAAAATAATCGCCGCGACACTACACTGTTGAAAGAAAACTGGTTTAGATGTATGAAACTTAATTAATCTGGTGAAGAGTACTTTGAAAAGATTTCATAGAAACATATTTATTTATAGCACAATGTATTTATGCTCGGAAACTTTCTAAGTGTCCCACGTATAAAACAAACTTATTAATTTCCATGGTGTAAACTGACAGGGTGAAATCGAATTCAGATAAACGTCAACTTGAAAAAACTAAATCCGCCATCTTTATATTATACGCGGCAATTTTGTATGCAAATAGTTTATTCGCAAGAATAACAATGAAACATTGACGGATGTAAAGCGAAACGCAAATTGCAAATAGTATCCGGCACCTCAAACAGAATACAGAATCGTGGAACGAATATCAATATTTGATATTTGATCTCCGCTATTGTTCGCGCTTTTTACATTTTGACATTTTTGTTAGAACAGAGTTTTTTTAAAAAAGGATAAGTTATTATAGCAAGTGTGCTATAAGCAGTGGCTTGCAAGACTTAGATAATCAAAATTTTCATATTTTCTGATTATACTAGTAACTAGATAATTGTAATATGATAAATACACAGATAAATTATAACTATTACCCTCAGACTATTACTAACACATTTTTTTCACTAAGTTGGATACCCCAAGAGCATTATTAGATTAATTTGTTGGTAAGAGTATTTAATTAATGTATGTAGAAAAAAAAATATCTTCTATGGCACTCGTAGTGTACTCGTTGGTATGTACTTCGGTACATTTTTTGTTCTAAATGTACAATTAATATTTTTACAAATCTTAGACACCGCACCGCCCTCAAGCGCACAGACACGACTGCCTAATTTATTTGAAGCCACACAAGTCACACAAAATGAGAAAGTAGTCAGCTTGTTTTTTTTTTATGCCATTCAAATGGTCCTCTTTCCCGTGCCGATAGTAGTAGTAGGTATAAAAGTACCTACCTAATTAGGTAGATGTTGATGATGTTTACATAATTATGATTCTCACATTTCTTGTTCTGTGGTGGCACTATATATACATACAGCGACCCGCCCGGCAGTTGCACTGACCTGATTGTTATCTCGATGAATTATACAAATAAAAGGTTCCACGAGGATCACTCTATCCTTCAAATTGAAATAATTGATCACATACAGACAGACAGACAGGTTTTGAGGTTTTTATTTATAATATGTATAGATTCTAGGAAGAGGTAGTGCCATGATAGTGCACGACACTACATCCTCCTATGCAACCTCTCTCTCAAATAATACTGCCGTGAAGTGACATCTCCAGTGTCGCGTTTCGTGCGATTTGTGAGTAGCCGGTGGCCCATTGGGAGGTGTGAAAGGTGGCCAACGCATAGTAATTATGTGGATATTCATGGGCGTCGGTAGTTGTAAAAAGGCTCTGATTACTCGTTGACCCCCTATTCTATAAGAAAAAAGATAACAGGTACTGCTACCTATTATCCGTACGTAGTTATTACAGGTTGATACTATTTGCCTACTAGACACATTTTGCTGTCACAAAAATGATGTAAGTACTAATGTATTTTACAGTTTAACCTATGACTTGGCAGATCTCATATAACTAATCAAAACTCTCAATTTGCAATTAAATAAAAATTGAAATAAAATATACGTACTCCATGATGTCATTTTATTAATTTAGAATGTTGACAATTCCAATTACCGGACGAAAGAAAGAACAATTTATAAACGAAATGGTATTTTAAAAAGAGAATGCCATTTTGGCTCACGTCCGGGCGGCCAACGGCGCAGAAGGCGGGAAGACGGCGCCCGTTGATTGGTGCAAATTGAATTTGGAATCAAGGAGGGATGGGGGGTATTGTCGTGTTGGCGATCGCTCGCTGATTGCTCGTTTGTGGTGCGATGAGTATTTCAGGATACGCCCTTCACAACATTTTTCGAGAAAATTTCATTCTTCCTTTGTGTAAGTCATCATTACTGTGCCTTAACCGTATTAAGTGGCCCCTTTACTACGCTGTACACTAAAGGACTCGCAGCCACCACGAAGACCACTTGCTATTCCTCAATGACGGTTACTAGATAGGTCCAAAGATAAGTGTTGATAGTTATTTTTTTTCGTCCCGTGTGTCTATTATCAAACACAGATCAGTTGCTACATAAAATCTCGGTTCTATTCCATTGAGGAGCAAATAACTTACATGGAAACTGGATGTTCTTCAAGTGACGAGCAACATCAGTTTAATTGATGAGACAATTGTTTTTTTTACAAATTAATGTTTTCTGGCTTTATGTTATGCCAATAAAAGATTGATGATAATTTTTTAAAAATCCTCGGGCTATGTTTAATGGCTACTCTCGGTCAGTCTTTTAATACATTACTAATTTGTCACTAATCTAAAGACCATGACTGCTTCAATGATTCGTATGAACCTAGCAATTTCATTCGTCTTATGAAACGATGCAAAAGGAACTTATATTTAACTGAAATACACAAACTGTAACAAATATACAGACTTTAGGGCCTGTTTACAATTAGGTAGGAATCTGCACAAGTGTACAAACGCGTAGCAGATGAGCTACGCCCACGTGTCAGTGCGTTTTCCCTTGTGTACAATGCGGTATGCCTCAGATAGACCAATTTTAGCCGTCGTCGTCGGTGAAAATGTTAAATTTAAGATTCTAGATTCTAGAACAAGGATGTTAATTTCACTTTTAATTGTGTCGTACCAGAAGCTCACTTACACACCGCTGCTGGGTCAAGCAACAAATAAATGTGTGCGGCAATGTCTACAATATTCCAGCGAGTATTGCTAGTTGACATGATTGTGCGGGGGCACTCGGCGAGGTATAGCAACACCGCATTGTCTCGCGCCAGTTTACTTAGCTGACGACTCGTCACGACTCACGACCAGAGATCCCTTTGTAATTTATAGCTCCACAGAACATTACGATCCGCCATTTTTAAATTCCTACTCTTTTTACACGTTTTGTATAAAATTTCTAACGGTAATTTCATCTCGTCGTCATTATCGGCCCCTATCGGTCTATGCCTCTTTCAATGAACGCCAAGAAGATCGATCTCCTGCTACTCGCATCCATCCTGGACCGGCTACTGCACGAAGATCGTCTTCCCACGTGGTGAACTGTCGACTTACACTTCGTTTTCCTAAACGCGGCCTCTACTCCAGAACTTTAGTGGCCCATTTGCCATCGGCTCTTCTGAGTGTGTGATCAGCCTATTGCCACTACAGCGAGCTTATTCGTCGCGTAATACTATTAGGATACTTTAGTTCTCTGTTCGATGACTTCGTTACGAATTCTGCCGGACAGGGAAAGACCCAACATAACACGTTCAATAGCCCGTAGAGCTACCGGAAACTTGCGGACCAGTCCTAAATTAAGAGGCCATGTTTCAGCCCCGTAGGTCATCACGGGGTGAGCGCATTGGCTGAATACTTTTGTGTTCCGGGCTTTCCGGCCGAAGCTTCCGGGATGCTGCCCAACCCAACTGAATCCTTCTATCGGCTTCCTTCTCGTAGTTACGTATAACTAATTACCATAGTTACTCGGGGTAGACGTATTCGTCTACGACTCCGAGATAGCACCATCGACGGTGACCGGCCTAGGGAGGACGTGTTCGTTGAATTCGGACCCTAGTACCCGGTAGTTCCACTAGTCCTGGCCTCGGTAGCGGCCGCGGTAATGGTGGAACAGGTGGTGCTAAGCATCTCCGGGCCAACGATTTGACCTTGCTACGTATAACGGACGAACGGTAATTTAACATTTGTCAATTGTTCATCCATCTATACACAAATAATAACTCATTTTAACGTTATGTTCATAAGATTAAAGTCATACTTGAAGCCCACACCAAAGAATGTTTCTTAATTAATGTGTAAATGACTTATGCTTAAGTGTCTCTTGGAGTTTATTTCAGAAATGATTTAACGCGCAAAATTCTATGAAACAAGTTAGTCGTTCTCAGAGGTTTCTAATCCAGTAGGGAACTGGCGTGCGGATGTGTTGGTTTGGTTGGGTGTTGCCCCGCGCAGCCACGCGTGGGTATAAATTCGTTCCATTCTCGCGTCGGTTTCTCTTCGGTGCCATGTGAGCGAGGTGTGGAGCCATCGGGACCTTTTTCCGACTACCGACGTCCACATAATTACTATGCCAATGCGTTGCCCTCCTTGTCCCGCCCCCCTCCCAAATGGGCCACCGGCTGCTCACAAACAGCACGAAACGTGACACCGAAGATGTCACTTAACGGCGGCATTATGGGAGCGAGAGGTGCCTCCCCGGTCGTGAGGGCCCAATTCCGTTGTATAGGAGGATGTAGAGTCATGCACTCGGCTCGGCTGCTCGACACTACCTCCTCCGTGCAGATGATCCAGGAGATGAAAGTGAAGCTCACTGAGGCCTCGACCTCTGGGGAGCGGACCGGGTATCACAAACGGACCATACTGTACGGACCAAACGTTGATGATGTTGTGCAATTCTTTTTTCTTACTTCTTTCCTGGCCTGAGCTCGTTGTGTGCGAGCGAAGAGCAGCCCAACAGCTTCATCGGACTGCTAGGAGTGCTCGGCGGGCAACTAGGCAAACGGGCACCAGAATTCAAAGTGTTATTAAGTTAAAAATTTGAGCAAACATCTTAATTATCAATAAAAGATATAAAAAATAAATTATGTTGAATTTCTTTTTCTGTTGTAAACTGCATCAACGTGGACCCAACATGGACATATTAAAGACATTCTGGCTCCGGAGAGCCAGGATGTCATTAATATGTCGATAACATGACCCTGAGAAGTCGGTACTGCCAACCTGTCCACAAAGAAGACTCAGTCTCTCACGACCTCCTCACGGCTGCAGCTACCATCTGCTGATAGACAGCCCTTGCTGATTGCCAAACATCTCGATGGCGGGGTTATAATATTTTTAGTTAATAAAAAGCATTTTAATAATTCCACTGCTTTGTGACTTTCTGCAATCTTGTTCCAAACATGTAATGAACGTTGTTTGGTATGTCATGATCATGACTTGTGGCACTCCGTACGCTCTGCCTACCCCAATAGGGAACTGGCGTGAAGATGTGTTGTTGTTGCTGTTGTAACAATCATGTTCCTGAAATCTACATGAAACTTAATGAATAAATTATTCACTATCTCAATATTCAAAAATACTAAACTGTGTACAGTGAGGAGTCCAAAGCAAGAGCGATTCAGAATTAAATTACCACTAACGCCACCTATTAGCAAATCTCATGCATATAACATGACTATCTGCACTACAGATGGCGCTTAACTATATTTATGGGCGCCTTTATTGTTATTGCCACTTTGCTCGCTTTTCCCAGGCTTTTATCTAAATTACATCTATTTCTTTGTTATGCGTCTAACATATTTGTTACGGGTCCGTTTTCCACCCTAAACCGAAATGTAGGATATTTTTTTTACCGATTTCAAAATACGAATACTTGTTAACCTTTGATAACATTTGAGTTTAAAAATTGACGTGACTACTTTTGGCACCGTACACACGAGAGACAAACGTGTGTTAAAAGGAGCATCGTGGGCTAATCATCCGATAGAAATGGGATACACAGATGTATGGGCAGCCATATGTTTCATCTCAACGTTCTTTTAACACGAGGTAAAAAAACACCCGTGCGACCGGGACCTCAAAGTTTTCATTAGTGTTCGTTTATAATAATGGAACCCTAAATTAAGTATTGTTGATCAAATGTTACACTGACATATACGAGTACCTACACATGGACACGAAATAACAGGCGATCAATAATCATCATCACTTATCATTTTAACTTTATCGGCAGTCATCGAGACTGCCGATAAAGTTAAAAACTTAAATCCTGTACGGGGCAGCACCTAACTCGCGGCAACACGCAGCTGCTTGCTAAGTGTGCTGCGTGCAACATGTTTGCTGACGCGAACTCATAGAATTTGTCTTATCTAGCGCCGCTAAATAAGTTTTCACTTCAAAAGACTGTCTACACAGTTGTTTGTGTCGTTGCAGCGTACCAGGTGAGTCGGGCCGGCGCCTCTCGCGCCTCCTTGAGATATGCACTAGTGTCTCAAGCAGTAATTATATTATACACAATATCCGATACTATTTCTTTTCCTCAAGTCCATAGAGTTCTCCCTCAAATATGGCGACACTAGTTGGGGGTAAAAATTTTCTGCCACTTATTCAATGTATTATAAGTACTAGCAAATTTGTTATCTCGGCTGAGTGGAGCCATTTACGTGCTTAACGCTTAAGCATCGCGGTATGTTATTGTAATAATGTACAGCATTTATTCACTTTCTCATTTTAGTTGTGCTTTTTTAAAGCATAAGGGGGTACGAACGGGAAGCCTATTCGTGACTACCGATGCCCATACACATCCTCACCGCTAGATGATACCTTCTTCTGCCATGGTATTCCCCATCCATGGGGATGGGCATCACAAACGACATTTACAGGTATGCTAAGGGACATCATAGCTGTCTTTCTGTCATGACACAGCGGCTGCTCACGCTCGCCCGGCCTAGCAGTAACAATGGCAGTACCATTGTTCTTTCATAACATCTGACTGTATGAGGTCTTATAATTGCCAATAAAAATATTTTTACGGGTTTTATCGCGGTTTATTTAATTAATTAACTAGCCCGACGTTTCAGAAGATTCATGGCAACCATAATCACGGGCGGACTGAGATGACAGATGTCCTGATGTCACAAATTATTAAAAGTACCCGAAGGATTATAATTATTTAGTTGTTCCGATTAACATACACAGTATTTATTATATGTTGCTGTCTTGAGGTGTTATGTTTAGTTGATTTGATTGTGTTTATCACTGGGCCCCAAGCAGAGGGAAGAACCAAGCCATTTTGTGTATTGGATACCTTTTAGTTTCAGTAGCCTCACGGATCATCCTTAATGAAACGGCAGGGACTAACATCAGCATGTCCACAGGCCGCAGATCTTGTAACACGTCGGTGTTTCATATCCGCTCCATGTTCTTTAACGTGAGCTTTTATAGGTCTTTTAGTTTGCCCCATCGTATAATAGAGTGATTGATAAGTATCCGAAATGACAAAGAAAAACTTTAATAATCTGTTTAAAACAATTTTACGTAGTTTCCTTATATCTCGATGCATTCAGTCCAGCGCTTCTCCAATGCCGTTACACCAGTTTGATAAAATGTTTTCTCTAACCCCTCAAAGTACTTCCCTACGGCGACAAAGACTTCATCATTTGATGAAAATCTTCGGCCTCCTAACCATTTCTTGAGATTCGGGAATAACTGGAAGTCGCGTGGGTCCAGATCTGGGGATGCGGTAACAATTCGAACCACAATTCATGGAGTTCGGCAACTGTAACAACCATTGTTAGAATAAAACTTTCTCTTTGGCTAAATGAGGCCGTTCCTTTCGGGTTGCTCCACCAAGTTTTTGCAGCAGCTCGCATAATACACTCTATTTATTGTCCTCTTGTTCCTCTTTGCAAATAATCCACTAAAATAATCCCACGAACATCCCAAAAAAGCAGTCGCCATCACTTTGCCGGCCGACAAAACCGTTTTGGTTTCTTCGGCGCAGGTTTTCCGCTGTCAGTCCACTGTTTAGATTGTTCTATTGTTTTAGGAGTATAATGATGTATCCAAGTTTCATCTACTAACGTCGCAAACACTCGTTAGTATCACTCCGATGAATCGTCCACTCGACGTTGCTTTTGGTTAACAGTAAAAGCAATTTTCATTCGCAAATGTTGGTGTAAAATGTTAAAAATGCGTTCAGAGGAAATGCTGCCGGAACTTTGAGTGCCGAACATTCAAAACGATTTTTTAAATCTAAGACCATACCCGGATTTGAGACTTCATTTTTGACGGCCAGACCTGTTGGCGTCTTCGCAGCTCTGTCTCCCACGTTTAAAATCAGTTACGCAGTCTAGCTTGACTTTAATACGAGGGTGGATCTAAAAGTTCTAAGCCCGACCAAGAAAATTAAAGAAAAGTGGATCTAAATTTATTTTTATTTTTCGACATAGTCTCCATCTAGTTCAACACACTTCTTCCACCTGACCTCTAACTTGTATATCCCCTCGAAAAAAAAAAAGATTCCGGAAAGTCCGAAGTGTGAACACGTGCATTGTCTTGATGAAACAAAACTTTCTTATGCAACATTCCCTTTTCTCTTTTATTTCTTCCAGGATTCTTCGTAAAAGGTTACAATAATAACTAGAATTTATAGTTTGACCTTTCCGTAAATAATCTACAAAAATAATGAACTTCGCATCCCAAAAAACAGAAGCCCTGACTTTGTTAGTCGACAAAACGACCTTAGCCTTTTTCGGCTGCGGTAGGAAAGTCTGATCTTTTCCACTGTTTGGATTGTTGCTTTGATTCAGGAGTATGGTGGTGAACCCAGCTTTCATCCATGGTAACAAATCCAGACAAAAAGTCCTCGGGATCAGTCTCAAAAAGTTCCAAACAGTCTCGCGAAATTGTGTATCGAACTCGTTTTTGTACAGCTGAAAGCAACCTCGGGACCCAGCGAGCAGAAACCTTATGGAACCCCAACTCTTCCGTTATTACGTGTTGCACCTGGCCATAACTATTGTTTGTTATCTCAGCTATCATAGCAACGGTCAAACGTCGGTCAGCCAGTACGAGATCACAAATTTTATCGATGTTTTCTTTCGTGGTAGAGGATGTAGGCCTTCCACTCCTAGGATCATCTTTAATGCTCTCACGACCGCGCTTAAACTCAGCTACCCACTTCTTGACACTGGAATACGATGGAGCAGACTCCCCCAACGTGCTCACCATATCTTGATGGATGTCTTTTGGTGATAGCCTTTTTTATCGAGGTACTTAATGACTGCACGTAGTTCAATTTTCTCCATTATTGAAAATTGCGTCAGATTGCTTCAAGCAAATAATCACAGAAAATTTATATTGCGCAGTATCGGAATGAAACTGCGCACAATAAATCAATATGATACATACTAACAAATGACGGTAGATTTAAAAAGATGTCATAGCTCCATTTAGGTTAGGCCGCGAACTTTTAGATCCACCCTAGTGTGGATTGCTGTTTTCCATTTTAAAACGCAAAACTTTATCACCGCACGAATTTCGTTTCTTTCCATTGTTGAGGAAATTTACGGCGGAGAGAGTTCTAGGTCCTCTCACACAAATTCTATTAGTTCGAATAAATTCAAATTTGGCGTTCTATTTACAAAAAGATGATGATGAGTTCGTCGTTTCAGTTATCAATCAGCCTTAGTAAGTATATAGTCTTGTAATTGCCGATAAGCGCACACAAATGTTTATAAACAGATAACGAGTGCACATAGAAGCGCAACTCGCCGAGAGTCGATAGTTAATTTATTGGGCACATTTCGCTGGTCGGCTAACCGCTATATGTTAGCGGAATGGGGTTTTTATGTAAACGAGTCGTGGCGTACTCTGCCGTCTGCCGCCTGCCGCCCGTGTAGTGTGTTGTGCCGATGAGCTTTCTTTGTGTGCGGTGCTCGCGTATCTATATAGAGTTGATCACTATTATGTGTATATTTAGTATATCTGTGGCTATTGCGGCTACAGTAATACACCAACAATTTCTTCATTCAGTTTCTGTGTTACGTATCCAACGACACATGCCTGTGGCCGACGTACCTACAGACGGACAGACCGGTATATAAATTATATTAACTGTGCTGGCTTATTTCATACAAATTTCTGTACCATACAATTTATACGTATATGAATTATACAACATGTGGATTGTAAGTACAATGAAAAGATGACGTCCATTAGGTAGCCGGGACTGGTCATCTTCATACCCGCGTGACATATAAAACAAAACACATTAAATAAAATAAAATACCCTGCAACTCTATAAAGTCCACAGAAATTTAATCTGTATAATGTTTTTCGATTCGCAACTTGACTTGTGGCTCCAGCTTTACATTTACAATTTTATTTAAAACTAGCCAAATAAAATACAACTCTATTAATATAAAAATAAGATCTATAATCTCAGCAAATAGAAAGTTGCGTATCTGATTTCACAAATATTGTAATGGCGCCCGAAATCCCCGCCAAAGTGAACGAAAATCGGCCATTTGGATTACTTTCCCGCTTTTTTCCTCTGAAGCATCAATCTGTGATGCGCTAAACCGGCTCCAACATACATTAAGTCATAATGTATTTTCCTTGTTTGTTAGCAAACAAAATTCCGATTTCTTTTTGACAGCAGGTGTACTCGACGAATTGATGGTGAACTGATCATGCCTACCTAGCATGAGCAGTTTGTACAAAAATCTCTGTTTAAATTGAAACAGGTACAAGATAAATATTATTTGCGTATTAGATAATATAACTCAGAAGAAAAGATGGCGGGTGGGCCAGTAAAATTATGGAGTCGAAGCCGCGTTTAGGAAAACGAAGTGTTGGTCGACCGTTCACCAGGCGGGAAGACGACCACCGTGCAGTAGCCGGTCCGGGATGGATGCGAGTAGCAGGAGATCGGTCGTCTTGGCGTTCATTGAAAGAGGCCTGCGTCCAGCAGGGGACCGATAGGGGCCGATAATGATGATGATTACATTATAATTATTATATCGATGAATTTGGTGTGAAACTGTTACACGTATATTGTGTAACGGTTTCACTCGCATAATTCATACATATTTTCAACCTCTATGTCACTTATTGCTATACGCTAAATAAGTTTAGCGTTTGGCTAGATCGCAACTACCTATAGCCTAATCTGCCCAGAAGCTTCAGCAGTGCGTTGATTAACTGCGCATATTATATTATTATTATTTATTGTCGCTTACGTACGTCTCTTGCACTTCGCTTCAGAATAACGTTCGTTCTAATGGAGTTTACTCCAGTCGCGTGTCTGCTCGGACACACGCAGCTATCATAATTATTATTATGTTTAAGAGCGAGGATCTTGTCAGTGCATCTCCCGCCAGTCTCTTGTTCTCTCCGCCACTGTCTAGTTCTCCGTGAGGCATGACATTTAGTACAGCCTAAAGGGTGATTTGTATAACCGAGTCTCGGCACTTCCTCTGCCTCGCTTTCCTACTAAGGTGGTCTTGAAGAAAGTGTCAAGGCTTTTCAAATTTCCGACTTAAATTATATATTTTTGTAAAATTGTAGGGGCAATGATCCCATCTGTCCTCCTTTCGAAAAGGAGATTTTTCCTATTAATATATGACCCCCATAAAAGTGATGCGGCGTTTATAGTCCCATAACCTTGTTCACTATAGGTCGGTTGATGGTGATTATTTTTGGATGGCCAACTATACTTTAATTTGCCATAAATTGGCCATAAAATAATGTTTAAGTTCATAGTTGAGGGCAAAATATGAAATCAATAAAAACGGCACCGTCAAATGTTTTTATGTTATGTGCTCACAATCCACTAAATTTTAGAGATTATAGAAGAGGCTGGAGCACACGACTGTATGTAGAAGAGGCTGGAGCACACGACT
>JAFELO010001373.1:11593-22537 GCA_017140195.1 Eumaeus atala
TTTGTTTAGTATTTTTATTTACGTTTCTGCTATAATTTAATAATTGACACTGTCACATAGCTCTGTACTTTCATTTACAGCCTCATTATCGCCTCGCCTTTGGCGTCTGGTGCTGCGACGCGTCTCTGGCGCGGATTTTTATTTCTCCGGAGACACACACGGCTGTGGAATAAATAAGTCAGCTCCCGGATGTTTATATAAACATTTCTCGTCTGGTATTCGTACGTAGTGTTTTTCTACCACTCAACGTAATTTATGTCATTTAATGACTTCTTAGGTTTACGGGAGTGTTACTTAATTACAATAAAAATACATTAACAGATTCTATCGCTGTTACATTTCTTGTACTTTGTGTGCATGGAGAGATTTTTGACTCTTTTCTGAGCGTTCTTTTTCTAACTCTTAACAAATAAATGAAATTATATTTGTTTTATGACACATGATCCCAAACACGATGTATTGTACAGCTTGTAGCAGTTATGTTTTTGCTACTTTTACATTTTATAAAAAAGTATATCTGTAATCTTTGACTGTAAGGCTAAAAGTGTGCTCTGTGTTGAAGAAATGTCACTTTTTTTTTCCTTTTTTTGATGTTGAGGTCCGATATATTTGGGATGGTTGACGCCATCTGCCATCCCCAAATGATAATTAAATAGTTTTTTATTTCCGCCTGGAACATATGTTTTCCTGAGAGGATACCTCGAACAATTATTTATATTTCACACAAAATGAGATCCTTTTATTCCCTTCCCTTTTGAGTGGGATTTAATATGAAGCTATGATGTCACTATAATCTTCAACTATTGAATTTGAAGATTGAAGAACAATCAGTCTGATGCTTACTTTAAATATAGAAAGGACATTCTCCATCCGGGTTGCAGCCGGGAGTCTCGGACAACTACCCAGATAAGACTTCGTTCCCTCACTTTTTACTAACCCTTATTGAAAACTGAATTAATTCCTTTGTTTGTTTCTTGTACTATTTCAAGTTTGTTCTTGATTATGAATGTGGAGAGTCCATGATTAAATAAATGTATTTAAGAACCGGTTAAATCTTTAACAGAGCCTTTAAAGGAAACACCAAGAAGGGGGCTTCTTGGTGATTCCCTTTACAGTACCTTAACTCTTAAGTTTATCTTAACTGTAACACTGCAAGTTAGTAACTGTCAATCGGATACGAAGCGCTTTATTTTGCGATGTGTGACGTCTTCTGTACTTTATGACTGATTAATGCGATTTAGTACTAAAATTCAAATCAAACTCACGCTCAAATTAAATTAAAACTATGAGTGTAAGATTTGTGTAACATTTTATTAAATATCAACAAATACACCGCTCTATATTATAATCGATTTCTATGTCTTCTTTCGTATATAACAAAATCCGCGAAAGCTATCTGTCTGTATGTGATCTATTTGCTGAAAATCTACTTAAGAGATTTTCATGCGGTATTCGCCCGTGGGGAGATTGATTCCTCCGTAGGTTTTAGTGCATAACTTGGCCCCTGCTTTAAGGGGAAGCCGAAGGGCTGGTTGCTAGTTGATTATATTACCACATGGGTAAAGTGGCGGGGAGCCGAGGTGCATGCAGACATTAATCACAACACATCCTAGTTTATATTATTATTACTATTTATTAAATTTAAGAATAACCAAGCGTAGATTCCATTGCATCACATTCCCAATAGATAGGGCATATTACACCACCGATTTTCAAACTCCCTTCTGTGATTTAAAAAGTTAAGTATTCTTAAGACTTCAATACTTCTCGGGTATCGAACCCGTATCTTGCGGTATTCGGCAAAACAATGCGAGTTGACCAGCGAGATTCATGTTGTAACCACTTAGCTGAAAACCCTCATGTTGAATAAAGTGTCTTTGCAGACATTATAGACAGCCTTATAAGTAAGGCAAGCATTAACTAACTCCGTTTTGGATATTATATCAAATATCACAAAGTTTTGTCTTTTATTTCATGTGAAATTGAGCTTTTAAAGGAGTGCTTTCAGCCACAATGGGTAAACTCCATTATGATATTAGTTTTGGTTTCTTCTTTAATTTACGTTACAAATGGTTCCGAATTTTGTTTCTAAGCGTGATATGTCGCGGTCATTAGGGCTAAGCTGCGGCTGTTTATCAGCGACGCGGTTTTAGTAAGTACTAACATCATCATCGCGTCCGCCCGTTTCTTGGTAAACCTCCGCAGAAACGGAGGTGGCGAAATGTACTACGGAATAGAATTGAACAGAGTTCTTTATTGATTATCCTACACATATACTAGAGGTTGGAATTCGATTTACTTCTTACTTATCTTATTTCCTTCTCACAAAAGTTGTTGCGTGTCCCAAGACAATAAGGGTAATAAAACTATGGTTCTACTTTCCTATAATAAAGGCGTGATGTGACTGATGAGACGTTGTACGCTACGGTTTATCTGCGGGAGCGTATAGCGTGCACGGAGACGTTCCGGCAGACCTGTCTGTCAGAGGCTGCACACGGGGTGTTAGGAACGGGGCCCGTCTGCCCTGCGTGTAGCACGGCACAAGATATGATATACCGTACACGTAGGTAACGTGGAGTGCCCAGTCGCTCCACACGCACTCGTAGACACTACCACAGTAGTTAGCGTACAACACAAACGAAGTGCACGGTACATTTTGGTCGTATGAAGTCTGAACTCAATCTCGAACCCCTGTGATTTTTTAAGACAAAACAGTGGAAATCTTACCCACGCAACATGCCGAACGTAATCCACGATTGTATCGTGTATAAAATATTGTGGTTTATAGGTTGGTTTCGAAATCGACATTTTGTTTTCTAGGAAATTCACAGTCAAGAGTACGCTTTTGAGTGGAAATTTCCGTGCTTTAGAAGTATAAAGAGTGTACTGTGGAATGTACACAGGTGCTTTCGTTTTTCATGTTACCTTCTTCTCCTACACACACAAGTAACATAATTCACAATAATTCAACCCCTATTTCACTCCCTGAAGGGGGATTAAATGAAGTTTATTAAAATATTTTCTTAGCGCATACGAATACTTCAAATATCTAATCGAAAACTAATTTTTGTTTAAACTGCCCAATAGATTCAGTAAACAGTAAGAAGGGCCGCAGCACACCGCAGACCTTATGTCGGCCTATGATGTAGCCAGCAATTCACTCGCTTATAACATAAGCATACTGTGATACCCTAGACGCAGCAGTCTGCGGAAGCAGACGGTGTTTCGCATTTACTGGTAGAGGCGGCCAGACTGTGAAGTACGTGGATCAGCGCGGGCACATAGGCTTCCAAGTAATAATAGATTTTGAAAGGGCCGCTGGTGCTGCAAAGTAGCATCGAACATATAGAGAGTGAACACGATGAAGTCGCGTATTGTGCAGCTCGGCGAGACAGGACAGTTGCTTGTCCTGACATTTTTCAATCTCCTTTTTTATTCTTTAGAAACGGACGATAACAACTTTTTTTTAATCAGGCATGGCCCGCAACGAACTTAAACAGGAAATTAGAAGCAGTAGGAGATTTATGCAGGTTTGGGGAGGGACTTTGACTGATCAGTTATAGACATTGTGTGATCTATTCACCTGTGTATAGAACACTTGTCGGGGAAGGCTGAGACTATACATCGGCCGCTGCTGTTCCCGGGCGGAGACGCATCACACTGGTATTTAATATAGTAAGATGATGATGGATGCCACGCTAAATTGCAGCCGAATAAGACCAGCACGACCGGGGGGGGGGGGGGGTATACATCTCGCTCACGTCACAAGGTGATAAAATGTCAGCTATGCAGTCGTGTTTTGTGCGGTTTGCGAGTGACCGGCGGCCTAATGGAGCGGAGGCGGAAAGTAGGTTAAGGCATCTGCATAACAAAATCGGATTTCTAACGGCTATGGGCGTCGGTAGTCATCAAGACTCCTCGTTTGCCCCCTATACTAGAAAATAGATAAAAATAATATCTAACATTTACTTATTTCCTTCATCTTTAAAAGTTTGGTTTTGTTAGTTTTTAAGCTATTGTAAAAGCTCAAAAGAAGAATTCATAATTATAATTTTAAATTTGTATAAAATCGAATAGTCTTTTTATTACGGAATACAACTTACTTAAAATAAACTTACCCCTGGTCAGGCGACGAATCACAAATTCAAAATAACCTCACAATTGATTGTACTTGAATTTCGTGCAATAGTTCGTATCTTCCAGAATGTCAAATTTTCAAATTAGAATACTGTTTCAAAATATAATATTAATTTAAGTAGACCTTCCATATGGCTAGAATGATTACATATTAAAAAAAACTGCAAAGAAGTTTTTACTGTTCAAAAAGAATTTAAGATTCGAAGAAGTTATTGTAGTTTACGTGCCATAAGTCAGAGTGGCGGCACCGACGTGTTCGCTGCACGACCCTCGGACACCAACTGATTACTGAATTCTAGCGATGAGCTTCCCGTCGCAGCCTGAAAAACAAGCGGTCGCCTCGAGTCCAATTGGAAGATCTGACGTTGTGACAATGATAACAGTTGTTATCTCACTTTTTCAGTTACAATTAACTATCTAGGGACGTCGCTTTTACATCAAAAGACGGATGATTATGTATGTACAATAATCAGCTGCAATATAACGTAGTACTTATATGTTTTGGGTGCCTACGGCACGGTCAGTTTTTTATGAGACAGGGGGCAAACGAGCAGGTGGGTAGTGACTACCATCCATAGACATGTGTAAGACCAGGCATTTTACAGACGCGTTACCGGCCTTTACGGAAAATGTATGCTCTTTTCTTGAAGACCTCTAAGTCGTATCGGATTGGAAATGGTAATGTTAATGGTAGTGTAATCCTTCCCTTCATCTTAAAATATGTCGTAAACTAAAGTCTACTTTACTTGTGAGAAGGTCTGCTCGCAAGAGGTAATGCCATTACTACACCTCGCACGTGAAAATCCATCAAACCTTATACATATATACATACATAATGGCTCTGGAAACATTACCCTCTTTCCAACGTAGACGGGTATAATACATAAAGTTCGGAACGGGATGGGCGAAAGGTTATACAGGTATATTGTTAAGGCACGTGACTCGGTCTTGTACAATTCTGCCACGCCGCTGGCATCGAACAAATATTATTTTTTCCTTTGACATTGCCATGTCTGAACTTGGTTTTCAATTATTATGTCCATACTAAAATATATTCCATAGATAGAATCGCTCTCGGCACGCCCGAGGTTTCTAATTATGAGCGTGCCTCATACATTCCCTGACTATTCTGCTTTATTTGGAATTTTATTACAAACACATGTTACCTTTGTGAACACACTTCTGTGTACATAACGCGCTTCTTTAGAGCAGTGGTCGGTCTCCCCCACACAGATGGTGTCACACAGTATGTATAATTTTGAAATGGCCAAACTTGTTGACCATAAGAAACTATTTACAACTTCGATGGTCTGTACCTCACAAATTCTTAAGGAATCAAAATAGAATAGTCTCAAACAAAGTACTACGCACACATTTATATCATTTATATAATTTATATCATTTATATCCCACAGGTCTCGCTACATGCCTTAAAATTTATAACAGGGACCCATACCTGCCATCCGATATAAATTGTCTAAATGTCAAACAATTTATTTGAAAGCTCAAGCACTGTGTATTGTGAATTATCAATTTTTTTACAGATTAACTGTTACATTACATGCAAATAATCACTTGCGTGCCACTGGGCGAACACTGTTTACTACACCATGACTAATAGCACATTACTACTGGTTACCAAACGAAGACAAGCTGTGTCTGTGATAGGAGGAGGGGAGCCGTGCACGGTGCATGACACCACCTCCTCCATTGCATCGGAGTTGGGCCGGCACCACCGGGGGGGGGGGTGTACCTCTCGCTCACTTGATACCGCCGTAAAGTGGAAGTTCGTGCGGTTTGTGAGTAGGCGGTGGCCCATTGCGGGGAGGATGATAGGAGGATAACACATCTGCGTGACAATCATGCGAATGTCCATGGGCGTCGGTAGTCGTCAAAAGGCTCCGATTACTCGTTTGCCCCCTATTCTATATAAAAAAGTGCGATAATATTTTCTCGAAATGTCTACTTTTACGAATTATAAATTATTACACCTCAATCAACATGACCATGCAATTAGATTATTTGTTTATTCCCACGAGACAACGTAACGCTTCACGCACCAGTGTCGCGGGCCCGTAAGTATCCAACGACTGCACCGATAGGAGCAGGTCTTGGCAAGCGACGCCCATAAACACCCGGACAACGTTTATACAGACCTCTTGTCCTACTTCCCCCTCGATCATGTCTTAATAACTAATTAATATACGAACAGACCGAAAGTTGAAAAATTTCAGTACGTAATACAGAACACATTTCACACGTTGTTTTTCACACTATGTCACGTCACTATTACAAACGTGTCATTAAATATATGCAGTATAGTAATTAATTACATCGCTAAAGGGCCATTAACAATTACCACTAATCCATTTGAAATTACCACACCAAGCACCGAATGAGCCAAATCACGGTGCGCCAGTTTTATCAAGTGTTATCTTCGTTACATGACCGACACACACAACACACACACACACACACACACACACACACACACAGACACACACACACACACACACACACATACACACACATACACACACGCACAGTTGCATGATTAAATCCGTTGTTCAGTTGTGTGCTGTACTCACCACTTAACAAGTACAACACAAACACAATTCGGATGGCCCGAAGTAAATACGTCATTAGCTGAAAATGATTGGCGAAGACTGCGGTGAGTGTCATACGGTTACACGTTGCGTCAGGTTTGTGTGGGGCGACGGAACTATGAACTATGGTAGGCGAGCGGACGCAGCCAACGGACGCACACAAATGTGCACGGATAGGTTTTTGTGGGGCGACGGAACTATGAACTATGGTAAGCGAGCGGACGCAGCCAACGGACGCACACAAATATGCGCGGATAGGTTTGTGTGGGGCGACGGAACTATGAACTATGGTAAGCGAGCGGACGCAGCCAACGGACGCACACAAATATCCGCAGATAGGCTATAGACTAGCTATAGAACTAGAGCACACGAAGAACTTTATACATTACATACTATATACCGTGATTTAAAACAAAGCAGTAAGTAGTCCTCCACAGAAGGTTGCCCCGTACCTGAGCACAACCCCACCAACCTTGGGATAGTGCAATGTGAGTGAGGTTCCAATCCTGTTGCTCCACCACCACGACAAGGCTATTATCGTCTGCTGTTCTGCTGTTGTGTTTCATGCGGTTTCTGAATTTCTGGTCAGCCATTGAAAGAGAGGAGGGAAGGAGGACAATACATCTGCATACCCGTTATACCGAAAGTTGTCAGTCGCATGTGACGATGACACAAATTTCATGATACGTCTTAAATATATGTGAAAGAGTAACAACTGTAGTAATAGAAGACGCTCTTTCTCTTACAGGGTACGTAATTAACGCTTTATAATCGTTTTATTGTCTGCTGCGCGGCCTCGGATTAGCGCACACGCACACATAAACAAGTGCGGCCATTTTGTGCTCTAGCGATATTTCGGTAACATCTCCCATCGCTATGACCTGTTTACCGTCCACGGAATTCAAAGCATTTTGAAGTAAGGTAGACGTAGACATGTTTGCATAACATTTGCGTTTAAACATTCATCGAAATCCTTTCAATTTCGTGGTTATGATTTTGGGTGGATTGTACAGACTATAATAAATAAGCAATAAGTCAGTATAAACTGCACACTTATGTAATACTGTACGCACCTGCATTGTATTTAAAATACCTATTTAATGGAACAGGAATGTACGACACTCTGTTATGTTGTAGATGTCTTATTCGTGTCCAAAAATAAGTTAAGTCTAGAGACCTTGGGCTCACGAAGCCGATGTATGTATATTTATCGTGAACTTAGATATATTTGTCTATATACTCTATGTAATATCTAAGTAAGTATACTCTACAATAAGTATTGCCATTGTTAACTTAGCCTCAATTATGGTGTTTATTTTCGTGCATGTTTTTGCAATGAAAAATAAATCGACCAAACCGAATTCTTAATTTAACTACTGATGTGAGAAAATAAGAAATCTCAGTAGAGCTAGAGCTTTTGAAGTGTCGAGTAACACCCACCTGGAGCAATATCCATTAAGAATGTACATTGTGTAGTTTCAGCTCACACCAAATAAAACATAATATTAGTTTCCTCGCCGCCAGACAATATTGTCATAGACAACAATCAAAATATATTAGATATAAGATCATAAGAAATATATTATATTAAACGACTTCGTCTGATTTGTTGTGTGTAGGCCGTCCTCCAGGCATGTATATTATGATGCCCCATAACTGTAATAGTCTGCACTTGCAATGCTGTAATATTTGTCTGTCCATTTTCATAGCATAAAATTGGGTTTCCGTATTTATTTTAAAATAAGGATTTTTACATTTTGGGCGAGAAGAATTGTAAAGATGTGGTATCTTGCAGCTAAGCTTAATGCATCTAACACCGGGTTAACCGAAAATGGTACCAATTACAGATGTATTAAACACTGCGGAACTCCCGCTACTCGCATCCATCCTGAACCAGTTACTTACAGCCCGGAGAACGGTCGACCAACACTTCGCTTACCTAAACGCGGCCTCCACTCCAGAACCTTACTAGCACATCTGCCATCTGTTCTTCTGAGTGTGTGACCAGCCCATTGCTACTTCAGCAAGTTTGTCCGTCGCGTGATATCGGATACTTTAGTTCTCAGCCTTATGACTTCGTTACGAATTCTGTCGGACAGAGAAACACCAGACAGTGCAAAGATCCATATACATACACCAGACAATGTATGTGAACATATTATTAACGAGGGTTACAGAGTTTATGAACACAGACCCCAGGAACATATATATATATATATATATATATATATATATATATATATATATTTATACAAGTGCGGTGCCCTCCTTTACCCCAATTGGGACGGCTACAAAACGCGACAGCAAAGCTATGCTATATATTTTTAAATCTCCCCGGTCGGGCCAGCCGTATGTTGCAGTAATGCAGCATGTCGCTGCCTCGTACTAAATAATAATAAAATATAGTTACTGTGCAGCGTCACCGATGTTATTATCAGCAGCCCGCCGCTCGCTTACTCGTTTTATTTTTATTGTAGAGAGGCGCAAAGGATCGGAACGTTTTTCCTCCTCCTCTCCCCTCGACGGTGTCATGTGAGCCAGCGGTACCTCCACGGTCGTTCCGGCCCCATTTCCGCTGCAATGGTGTAGTGTTTTTTGGTGTGTAGTTCTCTTCCCTTGAGCTAACGTTTTGCAAACTGCACGAAACACGACGGCCTTAATAAGCTTCCTAAGGTAAAAGTTGGTAGCGGACGACATGAGGCAGCCGGGGACGACGAGTCGCATCGACACTACTGGTTCCCACGTATTTCTACGAAATTGCCGAATGAAATTGCGAATTGAAAAAAAAAATTAAAACTAAAGGAAAGCTACAATAAAATATTAAAACTAAAAGAAAGTTTCAATAAAATATTAAAACTAAAAGAAAGCTACAATAAAATATTAAAACTAAAAGAAAGCTACAATAAAATATTAAAACTAAAAGGAAGCTACACTACAAAAAAAAAAAAAAAATGAAACGGTCGAGGTCAGTAATTAAAGAAGAAATATTTCAGTTTATCGCCAAAATGTTGCTATTTACAGCGGCTTCAGGTGCCTTCACCGTAACAAGGCGAACAAAGGTCTCGTCTTGGCAACATTTTATATTAATATTTTCATAGGATTCTTATTTTGTAGTTTGCAAACGAGCCACCAGATCACTGAATGGTAAAGTAATTTCAAAATTACGGAGGCACGTTGCCCTTACTTACACATGTTCCGTGTTATGTAAATCCTGGATCAATCTGAAGCATTCTCGTCCATTCTTAATGAACAAATCCTTAATTTAGTTAGTAGGCATTAGAAAGAGCCTTTTTGAGCTAATTTGAAGAAATCGTTTTTATTGAGAGGGCAAACAAATGAAAAAACTATAGAGAAATATTATGTCAGGATAGTGCGGTAATCGGGTCCTGTTGCCTGCAGATCCGGACCCTCCCCTAGTAGCGGCTGAAGGTTCCTGTAGGGGTTTAGTTGGTATTGCTACCCAATGGCCGAGTCTCTTCCATTACGGCGTATAGTTTCCGTCATTTGTGTAATAAGCCCGTTGTCTTATTACCCCTACTTTGCACTTAAAGAACATATTTTACCAAACGGAACAGTATTTCCGTCCCATTTAAACTTTAAGCTGTCATATATATAGCGGTGTGGGTTAAAATGTTCACGCACCAGCAAGCACTGGAAAGTGGAACAATGTACCCGAAGCCACCGCGTTGCAAACAAACATATTCATTTTCAGCTACGGCTCGGTTCCTGTCTGTGGAGCGTCCTGTAACGCCACGGCGTCGCGCTGCGCCGACCCTTCCTTCCCCCGCGCTGGTCCTAGCACCTCAGTATGACTAATACGTTTTACCAGAGCGCCAACATGACGTCATCGATTCCGTAATATGAAATTTTGTGCAGGTTGTTATGTTACTTCACTACTTACTAAAGTTCAACAACCACACATCACCGACCCCATTATTAATTGCAGTTTGGTTATCAACTTTCAGTTTGTTTTGTGAACACATATGAGGAATTTTATGATAGTATATAACTGGGACAATGTATTGTGACATTTTGCTTTTCACTGCGACAGAGTTTTCGAGCGCACATTTTAAATTAAATTACATGCAACCTTTGTTGTGCCACAATTACAAGTGTACACGTGTAACATGCAACAATTGATGTAATAATAGTGATGATACCTGTGGACTTATCACACCCCGTCAGCCTAGTCCTGTGGTAA
>JAFELO010001373.1:37076-62304 GCA_017140195.1 Eumaeus atala
GTGTGTGTTCGTGTGTGAGAGTGTGTGTGTGTGTGTGTGTGTGCTTGCGTGTGTGTGCGTGTGCTTATGTAACGATCAGCCGGTGACTGCTTAACATATCATTTTATGGCACGAGTGGGCAAACGACATCCGCAATATGATTGTCGTGTATGCGTTGCCCTTCTTTACTCGTCCCTTCCAATGAATAATAACAATAACAATGAGCAGCTCACACACTGCACGCTGAAACGCGACAGCATAGCTGTCTACTTCTGCAAAGCGGCACGTACTAAGTGCGGGACACGTTACGTGCGGATTGTGGGTAGCCAGTAGTCCGCCAGGGGTAGGGGAAGGAGGAAAACGTATCTGCATATCAATGCGGATGCTTGTGGACCTCGGTTATTGGCAGGCGGTTTGGTCAAACGAGCCCGAGTACTAGCTTTCCTCTTATTCAATTTACAAAAGTAAAAATAAACTTTCTGGTTCTGGATCAGAATATCTTCACCCTTTCCAGCGTCCTTAAGGCAGATAAATCCATAGCATGTTAAAATGTTAAAACAAATGCTCGTTAATATGGCACACGTGACACAAAAGGTCGAGAGCATATCTGATGCTGACCCCGCCGAGCAAGTAGAGGTCACGACAAATCCTCAACTACGGTCTACATCAATAACCCGTGTTCTTCCGTCCGGGGCGCCACCGGTAGATTCATTATTCGGATCATAAATCAAGGTATTAGCTCAAATATAAATTTAACCGTTTTCGAAGAGACTCTTTACTTGCTTTATTGGTATATTGGTCAGAGCTATTTTTGAGGTGTAAGTAGATATAATAGATATGATACAGCCGCAATTCCTTCCTCTACTGAGGTTATAGTTATACATGTTTCATGAAGTGCACTATTTTTAAACTGTTACAATTTTAATTAGAATTAAAGGACTTTTGGGGGTAAGGGACTACTAGAGGTTCAGTCAGACTCTCAGATTTATTTAATGATGGTCTCTCCATATTCACCATCCAGAACAAACTTAAAATAGTACAAGATGATACAATGGAATCAGTACAGTTTTTAATAAGGATTAGTAAAAAGTTAGGTAACGAAGTCTTATCTGGGTAGTTGTCCAAGACTCCCTGCCTGGATTGTCCCTTCTTTATCCTCTTATAAGTGCAATCACCAGTCGGATTGTTCTTCAATCCTCAAGTCCAGTAGTGGAAGACTATGGTGACATCGTAACTTCATATAACATCCAGCTTCAAAAAAAGGAGTAGAGCTCCTTTTATATGAAATATAAACAATTGTTCGTGCCTCTCAGCAAAATATAAGTTCTCGGGCGGAAATGAAAAAAGAATTTAATTATCATTTGGGGATAGCGTCAGCTTGGACGACGGATTGATTTGAATCAGTCCGTCGTCTAAGCCACGCCGAACCGAAAAAAGGGTGACATTTCTCGATACCGATCTCACCTCTCGTCCAACAGTCAAAGATGACAGTTACACTTTTTGCAAAATGTTTGAGCAGCAAAGTATAATTGCTACAACGCTGTGCCAATACAAAATCATAAGTAATATGAGTTGTAGGAATCCTATTGGTCAGTACAACACGACCAACTGCCGCTGATGTGTCCGGAGTCTGTCAGCAGGAACTGAAAGCGACAAGCCGGTCTCTTATAGGCAACCGAATTGCTACAATAGGCGACTGAGGAATAGTATGGTGTGATTGACTACTAAAACGAAGTCCGTTTCACTGAGGGACACGCGCCTACGTTCGAAAACATTAAAATGCTGTTAAAACATTAAATAGCGGTTGTCGTTCTATTATTATCATATTATGTTGTGACAGTTTATGTTCTATAAGATTCTATAATGGGGTCAATAAGGGGGGTAAAGAGACTATAAGAGTTGTGTTAAACTTTTAGATACATTTATTCAATTGGTCTTTCCACATTCACAATCCAGGACAGACGTGAAATAGTACAAGAATAAAAATGGAATTAATACAGTTTCTGTTATTGGTTAGTATAAAGTAAGGGTATATCATATTTAAAGAATATAGTTCTAAAAATCAAAAAGAAAAAGTTAAAAGGAGCAGAGCTCTGAAAAGGAACACATAATTAATAAGATTCCCATTCTCTTGGCTTCTGGGGTCAACTAAAATCAGGCAATATATAAACTCAGTTACAATTAAATAGAATTTGAGATCAAAACAACAATGAAACATGCCGTTGGCAAGAAAACATGAACTCACCCATTTTTAAGAAATATTCACTCGTGCATTGTGACACGAATATGTAGGTTCCCGGCGGAATATAAAAAAACTATTTCATCATCATTTGGTGATGGCAGACAGCATCAGGATTCACATCACCAAAAGGAAAAAGACATTTCTTCAACACGGAGAACATTGAGACAGTCAAAGATGACAGATATACTTTTTTTTATAAAATATTTCAGTTTCAAAACATAATTATTACTATACATTAACATTCAATTTGAACAACGTTGGATTGCGCAGTGTCAATTTTAATTCAAAATTCACGCACGACCTGCACGTGGACCTGCACGCGCGAACCGCCCGCGCGACCTGCACGCGCGAACCGCACGCGCGACATGCACGCGCGAACCGCACGCGCGACCTGCACGCGCGAACCGCACGCGCGACACGCACGCGCGAACCGCCCGCGCGACCTGCACGCGCGAACCGCACGCGCGACATGCACGCGCGAACTGCCCGCGCGACCTGCACGCGCGAACCGCACGCGCGACATGCACGCGCGAACCGCCCGCGCGACCTGCACGCGCGAACCGCACGCGCGACATGCACGCGCGAACCGCACGCGCGACATGCACGTGCAAATATCTGCATAACCGCTGTGGTAATGTTTGTGGGCGTCGGTAGTCACAACTCGCATGGAATTACTCACAAGAGTAACCAGCGAGGATACTGTACGTTCAGAGAGGTCTTTAATAAGTCCGCGTCATTTTGCAAACATCATCATCAATAACGTAGTGGCCAACAGCTACTCAGTTCCTGTAGTTGGCAGTCCGCCTTTGAAAATTAACATTGCCAAAATGATCTACAAATAATCATTTTACTACTAATATATAATACTACAAAGCTCTGGTTTCGGAGGTCGAGTGAAGGCTCGATCCAGGTCGCGGAGCCTGAGGGGTCGTAATAGTAAGTAGTAGGAGGCACGTGATATATCGGCTCGACGGGTTCTGTCGCGAGCGGTCATGTTGTACTCACAAGTGTAACATAACGCCTCCTTCGAACAATAAAACATGCTACTCGTTAAATCGATACATATCGAAGTCTTTATGAGCAATTCGAACAGAAACCATTTTATCCAAGTGAACCCAATCACAAATGCAAACGGTCGGAGAAACATGACGTCCGATTTGTCCAAACTTTATCTAAAGCGTAAATCTTTTTATTGGTTAAATCATAGGGACACACGAGCCAGTGGTGGGTAACTGTTGGCGAAAGTTTATATCCACCAAACCGGAAGTGGCGCTACCGGTCTCGCGGCTGCATGTGCTACTTACATTATACATGCATATGATATTGTTGCATACGTTTGTTATTCTTCCAAGCAACAACTACTGAGATCTTTTTTTTAAACTACCGATGCCTATGAGCATCAGCATAATTATGCCGATGCGTTGCCCTCCTTTTCATCTCACCCCAATGGGCCACCGGCTACTCACAAACCGCGCGAAACGTAACACCATAGGTATCACTTTACGGCGGTATCAAGTGAGCGAGGGGTACCTCCTCGGTCGTGCCAGCCCAATTCCGTTGCATAGGAGGATACCGTATCATGCACTACGCATGGTACTACCTCCCCCTATGCAGCATGGCACTATCTCTTTGTAAATCTATCTATCGATCTAGATAAACACGAAGAATACTTTGTATTCCGAAATAATGAGCACATACAACACGATACACACCGCGGCGATACGATACACAGGTATGTATGTATGTATATATATAAGTATGTGTTTTTATTCTTTCACGCTAAACTAGCGAATGGATTTGAATGAAAACCTAGTAAATGGATTGGAAAAATGAATTGGTACACACCTGGATTACAATATGAAATCGTATACTCCTTATCCTCAATCCTTGTCACATAAATACACTTTACTTGGGTTAAACCGCGCGGCGGATCTAGTTGTATTCTAATTTTAAGAAGATCTAAGTTACAATTTACGAGTGTTTCATCACAACCTTAGAGCAACACCGAGACATTATTGTAAGACGAAACAGCTTAGCTTAAAAGTCTTCAACTTGAAAACTTATTCACTTATCCAATAAAGTTGGAATGAATTAAGCTTAAGTTACTCACGCGGAGCTTGCGTCTTGTTAATTAAATGAGCGGCAGGTCCGTTCGGCTTACTCTACTATACCCTTCTTTACATCAACATACATTATGGGATTTGTTACAACTAACATATTACATTATGTGATTTATTACAATATAGTACTACAAGCCCTAAGAAACAGCTCAAGGTACATATAGAGAAATATAGGATAAGGTAATAAGATCTTGCGAAACCGTAACACCCCAGCGTTACACCAAAGTAATGGCGGTCTCTGCACGCCTTCCACTTCAAGATCAAGTTCATTTTTATGGAGTAAACCATAAAAATGAACTTCAGTTACGTGTCTAAGCTAACACACACAATTTTATTTAAATAAAATAATTACGAAAATTTTACGTACCCGCAAAAAATATTGATTACTTGTTTTAATATTTCTACAGAAGAACGGAACAGACAGTTGTAACGGACTGAATGTATGCTAGTTCGTTCCGCCGCAACTTATTATTACTATTAGATAATAATCGCTGCATTACTAAATTAGGTTCCTGTATGAAATGTAACCCCTTCATTAGCCATTTTGAAAACACATTATTTGTACTTGACAAGTGATAAAATACCTCAAATCATGCACAAGCCAAGCGCAATGTTTGATAAGATATAAGACACAGAACATGCTTTAGTTATGATATAAGTCACAGTGCAAACTATAGCTGCGATATAAGACACAGAGCAAACTGTAGCTACGATATAAGACAAAGGGTAAACTGTAGCTACGATATAAGACACAGAACATACTTTAGCTATGATATAAGTCTCAGAGCAAACTTTAGCTATGACTTAAGTCACAGAGCAAACTTTAGCTATGACATAAGACACAGAACATACTTTAGCTATGATATAAGACACAGAGTAAACTGTAGCTACGATATAAGACACAGAGAAAACTGTAGCTACGATATAAGACACAGAACATACTTAAGTTATGATATAAGTCACAGAGCAAACTATAGCTGTGATATAAGTCGCAGAGCAAACTGTAGCTATGATATAAGTCACAAAGCAAACTGTGGCTATGATATAAGTCACAGAGCAAACTGTAGCTACGATATTAAGACACAGAACATACTTTTGCTATGATATAAGTCACAGTGCGAACTTTAGCTATGATATAAGTCACAGAGCAAACTTTAGCTATGACATAAGACACAGTGCAAACTGTAGCTAAGTCAGAATATTATGGGAAAAAAAATTAACAGAAACATCACATAGCCACTACCGCTCCGCACGTGCTACTAACAAATTATATGGTACTCGTAAAGTCGCACAGTAATTTTAATAATAAAATAACTTATGTATAATTAAAGCAACTTCAACAGTACTAATTACATTACTTTTTGAAGTTAGTTAGTTTGCGTTAAGAGGCCATGTTTCGGCCCCATAGGTCATCACGGGGAGAACGCACTGGTTGAAGACTTTTGCTTTATAGGTCTGTGGTATAGACAACGTGAGAATGTGACGACGCTTCTGGAATGCTGCCTTACCCAACTGATTTCTTTTATCACCTTCCATGTCGAAGTTATGTCTACCTAATTGCAATAGTTGTCCGAGGTAGACGAATTCGTCTACGACTCCGAGACTAGCAACATCGAGGTCGGCCGGTCTAGGTAGAACGTGTTCGTTGAACATGACCTTTGTCCTTTCCACGTTCATCCTAGGGTCAATACTCCGGGAGGAGTCATTTAGGCTGTGTAACATTTTCTGCAAGCTCTCCAACGATTCGGCCAACACAACGATATCGTCGGCGAAACAAATATGTGAGAGGTACTCGCCGTTAATATTTATGCCGCATTCTGCGCAGTTTAAAGTCTTATAGACATCCTGCAAAGCATTAGACTGAACAATATTTTTATGAAAAAGGTATCAAAACATCTGCACATCAAAGGTGTCAAAACACACACACAACACACATCAAGATACCAATCTTAAAAAGGTAACTAAATCTCCTAATGACATCATGTTCAATAACCAAGTATGGTTCTTCCAACGAGACGCAGCACCAGGTCATAAAGCTCAGCCCACGTGGACGAGGTTGGAAGCGAATGTCCCAGACTTAATCAGAGCTGAAGACGAAGACAGGCCGTCGTCTAATCCGGGGGCGGATGTTGCCTGTTAATACCGTTAGCCGCGTGGGGTCCTGGTCGATTCGATTCGATCCCCAGGTCGGGCAACTATTATTTGGTGTTTTTCAGATTATTCTGAGCATGTCATGAGCCAAAGGCTTGCCACCTATGACATCATGGGCCTGAGTACCTGGGCTAACCGTGGGCGTTCAAGTATATCTACTGGACTTACGAGTGGTGGATGTACTAGCACATCTCTGCCTACCTCTTCGGGGATAACAGGCGTTGTAGCAATTATATTTTGCTACTTAAACGTTTTATACAAAGTATATCTATCATCTTTGACTGTTAGACTGAGGGTGTGCTCTGTGTAACGAAGAAATGGCACTCTTTTCCTTTTCTCTACGAGGCGGACGGAGCCATTTCTTAGAAAATGTTAATTAAATAGTTTGTTCTTTTCCACCCGGGAGACTATATTTTCGTATCGTGTACACGAAATATCTTATATAAAAGGGTGAGTTCATGATTTCTTGTCGACGCCATGTTTCATATGTTATGTTTCGAATAATCTTTGTTAATGTTAAAGTGTGTTAATTTTTTATGTGTGAATTTTGATATTAGTAACTACATGATCTGTATGGCTATTAATTTCATATCAAATATGTCTTAGTTTGTATAGTATATGCTACGTGTGAAAATCGGTTGGTAAATTCTATTTTATTGTAGCAGAGTATATATATTGGCTGATTTTAGTTGGCTCATGAAGCCAAGCGAATGGAACGAAATCTTATTGGTTATGTGTTCCCTTTCAAACCTCTACTCCTTTTCGTTTTTAAAATTAAACTGAGATTTAATGTGAAGATACGATGTCACCATAATCTTCTCCTATCGAAGTTGAGGATTGAAGAACAATTCGTCTGCCGCTAAGAGGATTGATTTATAATAAGACATAGGATACCTCCTGTTTGGCTCAGGGTGTCTCGGACAACTGCAAAAGTAAGACTTCGTTCCCCCACTTTTTACTAACCCTTATTAAAAACTGGATTTATTCCATTATTTGTTTCTGGTACTATTTTAAGTTTTTTCATGATTGTGTATGTGGGGAGACCATGATTGAATAAACATATTTGAAGGTCTGACTAAAACTTTAACACTCCCCTTATACCCCCTTTGTTAACTCTTTGTATAGGAATTCAATTGTCACAGCGTGAAGGTACTTTTCTTTACTTTTAATGAAATTCATGTGCCCCGTACTTGGGAAGACTGTTGAATGCGTACACCTCCTCTCCCGGTGGTAATCGAGATCCGGGAGGGTCTTACGTGCGGGGGCGAGTCAAGGGCGGTGTTCCAGATGGATCGTTTCTAAGGACCGTCTCATGTGATATTGGCCACGACTGGATCCTGCTGGTCGTTTCCTTCCCGGGATGGCCGTCATCTGTACGGGAGACAGAGGCGCGCTGATATGAATGTGACGCACCTGAAGATATGCTACGCGGCTCAACCAGAAAACAGCCCAGTGTATTCTAGATAGGCCGTGCAGCGACACGACTTGGCAGCGGCGCTGGGACTAATGGACCTCTCGCTCTCAAGCATGTCTACTTGATGCTTGAGAGTGACAGGTCTTGAAAGGCGATGGCTTCTTTTTGTGGAAGCGTGATGTCCCAAAAAGAGGCCGCGGTACTGACCAGAGAGGTGGATAATGGCCTGCCACGCAGGTGAAGAACGGGAACGTGGCGTAAGAGCTACGCACGACTTATGCCTAGGTGTACCACTCTCTAATTATGAGCAAGGTTCAGAATGGCAACCTGACCTCATTGCATGGCCCCGACGTCGAAAAGGGCTGTCTAGATTGTCGGATGAGTTGTTTCAGTGGGGCTCAGTGGGGCTTCAGCCTGGGGCGAAGACGCCTTGGGCGTAGCCATTTAAACCGAGGACAGCGCTGCTGTTTGTACCCCTCTTATACGAGATGACAATACACCAAAACGAGGCGGCGCTTTTGCGCACGAGGCAAGGAGCGAAAATTGCATTGTCCCAAAGTTGGTGAGGTTGTCCTTTGATACACGACAACCCCATCTATTGAAGTGGCGTCGGATCCATAGGGGGCTGACTAACCGTTGAGGTGCCCTGATGATTTGTTGTTTCAGCTATCATCAAAAGCGGCACTGATGTCACTCGCGGTAGTTTTCGTGGGTATTTGGCACTTGAATGTATCGCGAGCCCCACACACCACTGGACTCCACCCAGGGTCAGTGAAGGCGCGTAAATTCGTTTCCTCGCGTCAACAAAAAAAGATTGTCGGATAAGCCCTCTTTTTGGCGGAGTCCGTTTCCTTCTGAAGGACGAGCCAGTCGCTGATGTGTCCTGTCGCTGACAGCTCAGTTTTGACGGCCCATGGAACCCGCGGTGTTTTAGTGGGTTTTCGGTTCATCCACAAGTCCCACACACCTGCAGAAGATCGGTAGCATTGCCTAAATACATTTCCCCAGCTAACCCACAAACAAGTATAAAATGGTCGCACTGGGCAATGACACGAAGGGCACAATCGGATGTAAAGGGCATCAATGATCACTAAGTAGCGGTGGGTGCTCGTCTGTCCTCGTGCGCTACCTCTGCTGCTCCTGCTATGCTCTATATTTTGTTGTAAGTATCCTATACCTCAGTAACGTTGTTTCCGGGTTTTTTCAACATTACAAATTTAAAGATTTTGAACGTTTGCTGTGATCGTATTGTATATATTGTCCCTGGATTACTCACTCCGCATAGTGTTATTACTGGTACTTTCAGTTTGTGTCTATTTCGAGTATTTGTAGCATAAATATCAGTTTTTTTTATCAAATTCATTTATATTTTTACGGACATACACTACATTATCTAAAATGCATTGTGGATAAACAGTCAGTATTTAATTTATTTAAACTTATGCCTTCGTGAAGTATTAGGGGCCAACATGTTTATTGCGTGAATAGCTCGATTCTGCAACACAAATAAAGTACTTGTATTGGCTTGGAAGTTACTGAAGTAAACCAACCTTGCCGTACTTTCATCAGAATATTGCCCAATTTTTCCAACAGCATATGATGCTGAATTGAGCCTTTTCGCGAGTATTGAAACATGATAGAATAATTGTGCACAACAATATCTGATGATTGCATATTATTCGTGGCGATATAGATATACTCGTGAGTCCGTCGTCTTGCTCGCCCGCTGAATGTTCATGACCTATAATTATCTCGCCTGTAGGAGACCATTACGTTACATTACAACGAGATATCATATCGCTATAATCCCCTTTTACTATAGTACACAAGTAAGTGAGGCGGACACAGCTGGAGCGTGCTTAATACGTGCACAGACAAAAGAGAAATCTTCAGTGTCGCGTTGCGTGCGGTTTGAGAGTAGCTAGTGGCCCATTGGGGAGGAGAAAAAGAGGGCGTCGGTAGTCGTAGAAAAGGTCCGATTGCTCGTTTGCCCCCTATTTTATAAAAAAGAATTTAAATGGAAAGGTCAGCGTTCAACTGTAGCGGGCGGATGACGGCTGATGATGATGATATTCTGCGTGGAGCCGCCCCGAGCCCATCTCATATTAATTACAAACTTCAGGCTCGCGTGTCATTCGTAAAGCGTGTTTTTGTTAGGTGCGACCTTTTGGCACACAGACTAATTAATAAGGTTTATTAATTAGCTGCTCCAGTGTCGCTATCGTCGTGTTCGATGCGATTTGGCGAGTTTCGGTAGCTCAATGGGGACACAGTGAAGGAGAGGAACGCGTGGGTATCATACGAATTTGTAAGTGCCTCGGTAGTCAAAAAGAACAACTGAACCGAAACAACGACATAAGTGAACACTTCATATTTATTTGAGACATACTCTTACAAGAGCAACTGAGGCCAGCGACGTTAAGTGCTACGTACCAGCTACACCAATGTACCAATATAAATTGCGTTTGCCACATACATATAATGATAATAATATTATTATAGTTATAAATAGTCACCACGGTAGAGAAAAGCTTTTGTTTAAAATGTCAGTACATCTCATCTAGATAATAATTAGCATACTCGTGAGCAACAGTAGTGGCGGTCGGTCCACTAGCAGAACGGAGCTGTTACGAGAATATCAAAGAAATTGTTACCATGGAATAAAACCGAGTTGATGTTACTTATTATACAACTTTCACTGGACAGCCGACATATTTTGTTATGGAATAATTTGAATATATAAGGACTGTACATCAAACTGACCATAACTTCACTCTCACAGAGATGTTGTTGTTGTATCTCTTCGAAAAAAAAAATTAAATAAACCGCGATAAAATCCGTAAAAGTAGTGTCCTTGTAATATTCTTATAAACTTCGAAATAATAGCAACGAAATTTCAAAGAATGTAATCTCAGAGTGTCATTAAACAGGCTGTGTGACACTTATTAGGCCGCTCATTGCCTATAGCGAGTTTCTAGTTGTTTCTAGCTATCCATTCTGAGGCCTTCGAATATTCGGAGCCTTTCGGTTGTCACTCACAGCTCCTACGTCTTGTAAAAACTGGTTCATTATATCTAGTACAAAGTTGTTTAAATAAGCAAGATAATTCCTAAACGATAGCTCATATTAAAAAAGAATTCGCTTTTTTATAATAATGCAAAGTAATATGCTACATTTTATTTACATTAAATATGTTTTGTACCTATGAGTAGATATATATATACGTATATATATATATATATATATATATATATATATTCATAAATATAACTATTACTAAATTTGATCTATCTTTAATGTTTACATGATTGAAAATATCTTTAAAATGGCACGTATGTAGGCTATATTAAAGATAGTTTAGGTGTAATATCTTTTTTCTACTTACGAATCGAATTAATTCAAAATTTAAATTAAATTAAATATCATTTTTTTTAACAATAATAATCAAATATGTTTAATTTACGCCCAGATCGTTACTATCTGTTTCATCGCAAGCTGACAGCAAGTGAGACACCCTTGCTCTACGCGGAAACGCGACTGCCAGTTTCGGTTTGATCACTGCGGCGAACGCACGGCCACGCATTGAGAACCACTTCGCGCGTAAACTACAAGGAAATATTAAACTAGTATTTTTAACTTCGGTATAGTTTGTTATGAAGAGTTTTAATATGTCGACTGTTTGTTTTTCGTTTCGCAAAGTTTTTGAGTGAGTGTTAAACTTTGAAGGTAGGTTACATTTCATAATGTATCTCAATAATGTGAATAAATATCGTCATAAATTTCAAAATGAAAAAGAAATTATATGTTCTATTAATTTCATTTCGATTAATTTAGTTCGTTTTAAAAGCACGTTATAAAATATTTTAAAATTATCAAATTTCAATAGGGTGTAATTTTTTATTTAATTTCGTGTAATTTAATTATTTTTTAATAATATTATAAAATTTTAAATTAAATTGAAACAATGTAAAAGACGCTTTTGTAGATTATGCCTGCGTAAAGGGCTATGCTGTCGCGGTTTGTGCGGATTGTGGCATTCTGAACGGATCGCCAGGAGATGATGACTGACATTAGTAAGCGCTGATCGATTAAATTGCATGTTTCTAATATATTAGCTGCCTCGTGGTCTAGAGCTAAGCATGATCAGCGCCAGTCGTGGGGTCATGGCTTCAATTTGTAGCAATTATGTTTTTGCTATTTAAACATTTTATAAAAAATATTTCTGTCTTCTTTGACTGTCAGATTAAAGGTTTTTTTCTTGTCGAGGAAATGTCACTCTTTTTCTTTTTTTTGGCGTGGAGGACGAAATGATGGCTGACGCTATCTGCCAAAAGATAATTAAATAGTTGTATTACTTTTCCGCCCAGGAGCCTATATTTTCGTGTCAGGATACACGAACTATTAATTGATTCAATATAAAAGGAGCTCATCCTTCTTTTTTTAAATTTGGATTTAATACGAAGATCTGATGTCACTATAATCTTTAAGTATTGAATCAGAGGATTAAAGAACAATCGGTGGATTGGATTTATAATTATAAAAAGAAAGGAGCTACATCCGGATTGCAGCAGGGAGTGTCGTACAACTCCCCACCATGGTTCAAGCCTTGTCGTGGCGGTGGGGCTCAGTAGCCGTGGGTAATCCGAGATTGCGGGACAATCCCACCTGTGGAGGTGGGGCATCAGTCCCTTCTGGGGCTGACTAGCCGTCGAGGTTGTTGTTCCAGGGCACCTAACCAAAGGCGGCACTGATGGCACTCGCGGTGGTTTTTGTAGGTATTCGGCACTATATGATGTATTGTTTTGTAGGTATTCGGCACTATATGATGTATTGTTTTGTAGGTATTCGGCACTATATGATGTATTGTTTTGTAGGTATTCGGCACTATATAATAAATGCGTTCCCCGCATCAACAAAAAAAATGAAGTCTCGTTCAACTTGCCAAGACCTCATTTCCTCATTTTCTCAAACCATTAGCAAAAACTGGAATGATTCCATTGTTTGTTTCTTGTATTTCTTTTATTTAAGATTGTCCTTGATTGTGAATACGGAGAGACCCTCGTGTTTAATCGGCCATAATTTGGTAAAGGTATTTAAATGTCTGGTTCAACCTGTAACAGTCCCGTTACCCCCAGAAGTGGTGATTCCTTTCATAGAATTAAATTAAATTTCGTAAGGATTTATATTATTTTTCCTCCTTTTATCGAATATTGTTATGAATATATATGTACCTCGGCCCATGAGTGTTTTCATTATAAACACAATATGTGGCGCCCAGCTCCCCTCATAATGTATGTGTTCTCGGGCTAAGGGTTGTTTCATTTAACTCCTCTAGCTCGTGACAAAGTCCCTGGTCGGACGAAAATGTTATTAGGTTTTATTTACAACAGCAGTCTGGAGACAGGAAGTTGGCGGTGTAACAGCCCGTGCCACGGAGAGTACAGGGACTTGTGCCTGCGCACACACTTGTGCACTGTAGTGTGCTGTGCGCAGTTGGCTGGCCTCTACAAAGATGGCCGCGCTTCGGCTAGGACGACATTATCATTATTAGCTATTAATACATGTACAAAAAATTCCATCCCTATATTAAAGAATTGCATGTATGGAGGTATTTGATACATTTGTAGATTATACGGAAGAGGTGTGCAGAAAGCTACCATTTTAGTAGAATATGCATTAGATTGTATTATTTTAATTTATAAATGTTTTTAATATTTATATATGTTAAAACGCTACGCAGAGTACGGCGCTCATACATGTATTCACTTGCGCGACATTCATCTATACAAATAAAGAGCGAATATTTTTCATGTTGTGTTGCACGTAACTTTACAAGTGCTCCACACAGGGGAGAGCTCGCAGCTGGAGACGTGGAGAGGGATGATAAAGTTGTGAATAATTTGATGGTTTATTGGAATTTGGAACGCGTATTCTAGATTCAGGAGTGTTGCATGTTGCTAGTAAGATGTGGTGCCATGCTAGTGAGATGTGATGCCATGCTAGTAGGTATGTTAGTGAGAGGTGGTGCCAGGTGGTGATTGAATTGCAGCCGGACAGTGCAGGCACGACCGGGGAGTTACCTCTCACTCTCTCTATATCTACGTAAAGTGACATCTTCGATGTCGCGTTTCGTGCGGTTTGTGAGTAGCCCTTGGGTCATTTTAAGGGAGGAGGATGGCAGTGCAACATATCGGCATAGTAATTAGGCGCATGTTCATGGACCTCAGTAGTCGTAAAAGGCTCCGATATCTTGTCCGACCGCTGGCATTTCGAAAATCGAACCGTGCCGTAGAAAATGAAAAGTAAAATTAGTAAGTAATGGAAGTTGTATGAAATTTAGAAAATCCAAGTGTGTGTCCAGCGTGTGCCCAGTACAACTAACGTCGGGAGAGTACAGCTAACACAGTAAAACTAACGTCGGTAGTGTACAACTAACCCAGTACAACTAACGTCGGGAGAGTGTGCCCGAAAATTGCTTCAATGAGTTGAGTTTTTTGGGTGTTTACCCACACACCGACGACACAAACAATTACGTCTACACTCACATTTATAAATAGTTTTTTTTTATATTATATTAGTTATGGAATGAGTAAGACAAGCTATCAAAGTCGGGAAGTGATGCGGACCTTCCTGCGTGCGAAAATGAAATCTTATTCAATTGATTACCTAACACAATATGAGTATCCGTCCTGAGAACACACTTCGTCAACTATATATGGGCCTACAAATATTTTGTATTTATTCATAACATAATGATTATAATAGGTATACAGGGAATATAATTATAACTAAATTCCGGCAAACTCAAACCTTTCAGTGAAGGAGTTTATATTGTTAGGAGTTAAGATCTTTAGCTGTTTCGTTAACGACATTTTCTATTCCAGGCTTTTGTAATCTTTAGAAATTTTCCTCAAACACAAGGTCAAAAAATTTCGTGAAACTGCAAATTGATTCAATAATACTCAACACTGTGTTACATTTTATAGAAGTTTGAGTGCATCTCCGTATACGTAGAACATTTAGCTAAGCGTAGTGTACTGTCGTCGTACACAGTGTGTCGTCTACACCTGCTTGGTACAGTGGCGCGAGACTAGGGAAAGAAATATACATTTATAAATGATATTAAATATATTTTTGTATTACCATAAATTATAATTTTCAGGCAGGTTACTTTTTTTACTACCACAATTTATACAATGCTACAAGTGTATGCGAGTGTCAGCGGATCAGCTGACTTTGCGTTCGTTAAAGCCTGTGCCCAGCAGAGGCAAATTAGGCCCGCTGTTGCGCCACGGGGGTATGTCAGTACGGGGTGTCACGTGAGCACACCGCAGGCGGGGGACAAGCTCGCATCCGGCGGCTCTCCGCGGCTCGCAGTACCTTACGTGCAGTGACTGCCAGTGGCAGAGCTTTGAACGAGAGGTTCCTGCCATTATTTTGCCTTTCGATTCAATGGCATTTCGATGAAGTTGCTTTTTACTGATGAAAAAAGGGAAAAAATCGACGCGAATATATCTTTGCATTTACTCATTTTGCATCTACTTGTAAAACTAAACCCGCCCATGTTCATTGATGTATAACCCACGGAGCTCAGACAAGTCTACTTGGTGCTTTCTGTTCCTGTATATATAACCATAATTTTGCATGATAAGTGGCGACTATTCGACGTCCATCTCACTGTTCACTCTGACACACTACCGACGTGTCATTCCCTCTGTAGCAGGCTCGGTGCTGTCTCCCGCGCCGACAGTGAATGATATTGTGAACCATTTGTACAAGTGGCGATTTGTTCTGTTAAACTGTTGTTCGGGTCGTAATGGATCCGAGCAAACTCTCGCATTACATATAATGTAGCGACGCGACATTGCGTGTGTACTTAGCCCTTAAATATGTCTCATAAACACATCATCAACATGTGATCATTTTACGTAAATTAATGAAACGTTACCAATATTGTCTGTTAGTTTTGTAATACTTAATCCGTTTTTGCGACTTTTTTTTTTGCCTGTACAATCCTGTTTTGAATGAAACAAAATAAACCTTCTATATTTCCTAGGATGACCTCTGAATTTTAATAATGTATCCCGCTGAGTGTTTACACACGAGCTCAGGATGTGGCTGAAATCATTCTCCAGGATTTGAACACGAATTTATATCCCTCGAGACATGTTTGTTCGTGGTAAGAAGAATTACAAACCAACCAAAATAACCAGTCTATTTCGGGTACATTTGCAAACAGTCATAAACTTTCGGTATGTATCAACTATTACGCTGATGTGATGCCACAGTACTTCCAGAATAGAAAGAAATGAAACTCATTGGGCCACCAGAAACTCCGAAACTCACACGAAATGGTAGTTGCTTGAGTTCGTTTTAAATAACCGAAACCTTGTTTACGGTTTAGGTTCATAATAACTAACGGTCTCGCAGTTAAGGACTAGTTAAAGACCAGACCGCCAAACAGACGCAGAGCGCGTGGGCAGAAAAGAAACTACGGGCCCTTAGCCGCGGTGGCTCCCGCGGTGGAGAACCGTTCGTGCATTGCACTTCAGTAGCGGCGATTTTTTGACAATAGAAAGTGCTGACATTACCTACTACACGAAAACTTCCATCCATACTCAGGAGCAACCACCGACAGTTAATCATCGCAGCATCAACATGCTGTCACCGGTAGCCGCTGAGTGAGAGAGCGATTAACGTTTTAAACGGTGCGACCGAAGTTAAGCTACTGAAACTGAGTTGATTTGTCAACAAGGAGCATATCGTACACAGTTTGTACTCCCCTTACCTCGGTACCAAGAGAATGCAGTCCTTCGAAAAAAAAAATTGTATCAACTCCAACTGCTTTTAATTGGAAAAATGTCTCGGACTAAAGTGACTTAATACCATACACCAATAAACAAATTTAATCCTCTTCACACTACAGGAGATAAAATATGAGGTGCAAAAAATTCGGGAGTAAAAGTGATTTATTGCCGGATAAAATACCCGATGCTCAAATTTATCAAAAATAATCCTGGCTTAAGAAAAGATTAACGCGTAGGCGCGGGAAATGTCGCGGTTTAAATGATTTAAAACAATACAGAAGACACATATTTATCAACATTAATCCAAATATTTAGTAAAGACTGATAAGATTTTCTTAAATCCAGACTTTTATTTAAATAGATTTCCAAGAAAAATCGTACATAGGAGTTATTCAATATACCTATAAGAATTGATTCATATACACAAAAAAGATATTTATCGTGAAAATACAATGAAGTGTACATCGAAAAAAGTCAAATAAGTGTTTCTGCCGAAACGTTTTAACTTGTCTAAACTCCCCGGGGACTAAAGATACAATAAAAACTGTAATCATCGCGTCACATTTACTGTACCGCGCTAACATCACGCCGTGCTCTAAGCGCGTTACCTCAATCGCATTGACCTCGAGGGCGGTGCATTTTCATGCATAAGCTTTCAAATTTGAGTTCGTTCCACGCGTTATTTCCTATCGGAAGGACGTCCGTATTATTTGTTTTATTTTCTTTCGTTTTCGCGGGTGATCTTTTTTTCACGTGGGGAAACGCACTTACGCACTTTCACCGGCCCTGGGTGGGGATGGGTGCAGTGTGGGGCTCGTGGTACATTAAAGTGCCGCATACCCGCAAAACCACCACGAATGCGTCACGAATGAATCATCAAACGTCACCAGTTTCGTCTTTAGTAAGGTGCCCGTAGCAACAAATCACCAGGGCTATTCAGTCCCATAAGGGAGCTACGACTCCTCCACAGTAGGGCTGCCCCGCACCACAGGACTACCCCACTAACATTGGGACACAGTGCAATGAGGTGAGTTCCCCATCCTCGCCTCTTTACCCGTGCACAAAAGCGCCTCCTCTTGTTGCTCTTTTGGCCCTTCTTATTGTAAGAAAGGTGCACAGAGCTTTCCTCTCCGCTCAGTTGACTTTGCATGTGCTCACCCCATGCTACTGAGCCATACCGCCACGATAAGGCTTGAACCGTCGTGGGGTTCGCGAGTGACCTGTGGAAGTGATGTCGTATCTCAATCTGGAATATTTTAATATGTTTATGTGTCTCGGAAGATCCGACTGTAAGAATGCGGAAGCGCGCCGGGCTAACGAGGACCTGCACGCTGTTCCGAAGGACGTGGCGTTGCGGACGGTGATATCATTCCAACGTTAGCTTAGTTACTTAACACTTCCTGAACCGCGTACCGTTCACTGAAGAGTGCTCTTGCGTAAGAACGGAAGCTTCAAATGCCCATAATAAACACGTGATATGGTCTGCTGCCATAGCCCACGTTATAAAGCCCAGTGCTAGATTGCGTACGCTCGGAATATTATTCATCGTTGTGATGTGTGTAGAATTAAGGAAAAGGGAATATTGAACAGCATGTTCACAAGGTAGGTGTTACGATTAGCTAAGCTAGTAGAAAAATAAAATAATTCAGGCAATCAGTCATTTGTTAGCGAATCACGTAACATACAATCAGCTGATATTCATGTTTTTGTCATGTTTATGAAGATAAAAGCAAATACCCATAAGAGTTAAAAGAAAACCGCAGAGCTGACTAGGGCACGTTCCTGTCATAGTAAAATAAAATTTAATAAAGAAGCGAAAAGATTTACAAACGGTGAAAGTAGAGAAAGACAGATGTTATTTAATAAAATACATCAACAAAAGCACAAAGGGCCTGAGAGGGGCGTCGCCACCGCCGCGCTTGAGGAGCTCCGTGTGGATTATGAGCGAGTGGTTTTGCAACTTGTGAGAATAACCAAAGAGCCCCACTAATGGACGGCCGCCGTCCTTCACTTTCGCGAAAGATAAAATGTGACCTTGAGTTTGAGACTAATGCATTCACTAACACAAATTCTGTGCCCTGTTTTGTATTTTGCTTCTTTTTGGAGTGCCAAATGGGCTTTTTAATGTACAAATTTTGTTACAGCATTCATGTTACTTTATCTCATAACGCAGCAAACGAGCAGCGGCAGCTTTTAACCGAGACTACCGACTGCTACTGACCTGACCCTCCCATTTTAATTTTCGCGAAACAGAAGGACGGCGGCCACCCACTAGGGAGGCTCTCTGATTACTCTCAGAAGTTGCAGAACCACTCGCTTATAATCCACTCGGAGGTCCTCGAGTGTGACGGTGGCGACGCCATTCCACTAGTACGTACAAAAAGATTCGGCTCGACATTTATTAGATGTACTGCAAAAATTTGGAATCACTGACCAGCGCCTGTGTTTCCCGAAACCTGCAATTAGGGGACATTCAAGGCAAGCGTGAATAACCTTGTAGGCACGCGTGCCTCATCGTAGACTTCTTCGGCGAATTCCATGAGGTGAGGTAGAGGCCAAACGCGCGCCTATCAATTATAAAAAAAGACGCCTCTCTGAGGCCTTTTGTGTGTTTGTTAATGTATCTTATTAAATAACATCTGTCTTTCTCTACTTTCACCGTTTGCGAATCTTTTCGTTTACTTATTAAATTATATTTGATGTTAGTACTTTACTACAAAAGTAACGTGCTCTGGTCAGTTCTGCGCTTTTTCTTTTCACTCTTGTTGATATTGCTTCTATCTTCGATAAATTTTGATGTAGATCTTGATCCAGAATTTAATTTTCAATAAAATCAGAGTCCAGGATTGCTTTTGTATTCGATAAAAGCAATTCTGAATGCAAATATCCAGAGAAAAAAATAAAGTATTTTATTGGGAAGGAAAAACATTAATTAATGTCCCCCACGTTAAGGTCGGGGAAAGAGGGACTCCTGGAACCTCTGGTCGTGATAAAAATAGTAAAATTAACTCCCATCTGTGGAATAGATGGGGCAGGGTCAGTCCCTCTCATGGCCTCAAACATAGTCTCGTAGTCATCAGACGAGCACTCGTGGCAGTTCGATGAAGCTGTATTGGGCTTCTCTTCCATTCTACAGCACAAGTTTAGGTCCCGAAAAAAAGTCCAGCGGGGTCCATACCATGTCGGCAATTTATTAAATTGCCGTATATCCAGAAAAACCACCGCGAGTACCATTCGAGCCGTGACAGGGCAACCCTAATATTGGGACAGTGCAATGGGGTGAGGTTCCCATCCTCGACCTTGCTCCATTCGCAAAAGCGCATCCTTCTTATACGCATTTGTTCCCTCTTCTTATAAGAGGAATACAAAGGGCAGCCCTCTCAATTCAATTGGCTTCGCCAAACTTTAATACAAAGAAAAGTCATGTCAGGCTTCGTTAAATAAGTTTATGGACCACCACAGAATCCGTAGAACGAGACTTACTAAAAATAAAAATCTGATCTTTAAAGTCAATCCCACCGCTGCTGCTTATGTGCTGCCTGGACCGCCCATACCATGATGTAAACCTTATAATCCTTTACCTCAACTCCTATCGGCAGATGGCATCTGACATGTCAGTCCACCCGTGACCATGGTTGCTGTAAAGCTCCGAAGAGTCGAGTAAGTTAAACAAATAAATAAATAAACCACATAAGTCCGTAAATGTAGTTTTGTTGTAATGAGTAACATTCCCGTGAACTAAAGACAATAACAAGGAGCAATATGTCCACGATGATATATTGTCGTTCCCATTAATGTATCGATGATACAACGGTAACATCCCTATAGTCTATAAAAGTGCTGTTTAGAGTGTACCCTATCAGCTACAAGCGTTCGCACTATACACAGGGCTTAGGTCGTTAATTCAATATGTCACAAACAACCTTTTACCCCGCCAGAGGGCGCTACACGATAATCTGGAGTATGGGTGTCAATTTTAACGACTTGATGGATTATTGTGAGAGTATTCGAGTTGATGGCGAAAACACGAACGAAGTGGGGTGATTCGCTTTGTTTCATGCGATAATAAACACCCAAAGATTTGTGCAATGTTGTTGTCAAACAGATGTATTCCCCCTCCTTGTCTCCTTTGCTCCAATGTGCCACCGGCTTCTCACAAACGGCACGAAACGCGTCATAGCTGTTACTGAATTAAATAATTAGTAAGTGAAACTTCGCAGCCGGTGCGGCCGGGCAGCTACCTCCAGCTCACCTGGTGCCGGTGTCGGCTATGCGGGGGAGGAGGGAGGTGGGGCAATACACCCGATGGGTGCGGTCTATAGCGTGGTAATCATCAATAGGCTTTGACCGCTATTTTGCGATCTACAAGTATAAAAAAACAAACTGATGTGCCGTCTAGTTATATAAATATTAAAACAAAGTGATGTGCTGTCTATTTATATAAATGTTAAAACAAAGTGTTGTGCAGTCTAGCTATATAAATATGAGAAATACAATCAAAACTGTACAGACACACACGAAATATATGTTCACAATGTTTGTAAGCCTGTACAAATTGGCAAAGCCGTTTCGGTATCAGATAGCACAAAGAAAATGTGAAATATTTTCTCGTGTAGAATGCAGATAAGTCTCGCGTCACGTGGCTCGGCGTTTCCACATGATTAGAATTTTCTTTTCAAGTCCGAGGAATGGTGTTTCGTAGTATCTGGGAAATACACCGGTATTAGAAATGTGAAAGAACTCTTATGATGGATGTATTATTGCGTTTCGTGTGATTTATAATAGTGTGGGTGCACCAACTACCGACGCTACGAGGTCCATCTGGTAATCATCTGGTTACGAAAATTATTGTGTGCGTCGGCTTGCAACCAATTGAACTGAAGAAGTGCTTATTAAATACTAGTGATCAGCCCTGGCTGTGTCCGTACAATAGGGGCCGAATTTTATCTTATCAAATTATACAATCAAACTTTTTTCGGGAATCACTCTGTCAATGGATAAAAACCCTATGAAAATGTGCTCTGAAGATTTCGAGAATATCAATCACATACAGCTTTTCGGGAATTTGTTATATACTTAATATGTATAAATACATAACAATATACTTTTGAAAATGCTTTAGAACGAGTCACTACTGGTACATACGCAATATACCGCAATATACCGCTAAGTTCTTCGAAAACTTCTAACAAATCAAATCTTCTAAAAATAAGAACAAAATTCCAAGACATGTTAAGTTAAGTGGGAAAAATCGGCTCTTCCTGACTCCAATAACATTTTTTCTAATAACATCTGTGGACTTGTGTACGCATACTAGTTGAGCTGCTCGTATGTGTGTATCGCATGGACGCAGTGACACGACACAGGTAGACGAGCCTGGAGGCGGCTGTGGTCATCGAGACAGGCCTACAGTTAGCAGCTAACGGGTAAATAGGAAACGATGATGTTCAAGTAAAAGATTTGAGACTTAAAGGGGCCAAAGAGCAGTTGCAACCTATATGTGTCTAACGACGCACACATATGACATGCGTGCACACATTGCGCCATAGCTCCAGTGGGACATGGGACTTTGCAAACCACGGAAGACGCGACGGAATCATTACTATCCCCTACCACTTGAACTCGCTGCACTACTCGGTACGCTCACAATATACAGGATCACTTTGCACAAGACAAGCCGCAGGCAAACAGATGTTAAACAATCACACACCTACAGTTTGTGATCGGCTTAATTATGTTGATGTTCATAGCGTTGGTAGTCGTTAAAAGGCTGCGATTGCTCGTTCGTTCCCATATACTATTAAAAAAATCAAAACATTTCTCAACTCCCCTCCGTTGCGGTGTTCTTATTATAAAACGCTTAAATCTCCAAACATTTATATTAATGATGTCTGATTTTATGAGTTGCGAGTAGAATTTTCTTTTAAACTTTCCAGAAATTTAATTGGGCGGGACAATTCTGAAGATATTTAGAAGAGACCATTATAATAAAAATAAAGTAATTAACGAAGATTTTCGCAAAATTCCAAACATCGATAAAGTTTTATCGTAAAAGTCGAGATGGATTATGCATATTTACATAATTTGTACTTTCAACCGAATAGAGGACCGAGATTTTTACTCATTGGTTGTAGAATAAGCCGGGTAATACTCGCTTTTAAGTTATGAACGCTTTTAATAGAATCTTTATAACATAAAACTGTGTTTTTTAGATCAATCTTTTTCTTTCTGAGTGATATGTGCAAGCCTATATTTATATATAAAGGAAGGAAACAGATGAAAGATATTGAGAAGGACAAACGATCAGTGAATGTTTTTAGGCGAACAGCGACAATTTCTATGTAGATGTGCTGCCCTCCCGCTCTTTTCCACCCCTACTCTTGTACTGTCGGTACAGACCGTGGGGTTGTGCTAATGTTATAAATTGTTTTACCTAAATAAAACATCCCTTAAAATAACGAGGCCACTGAAAGTAGCTTCTCCACCCTTCACTTTAAGCCACATCACATTTGAATATTAGCAGTTCGAGGCGAATAAGCGCTTGTGCTGGAGCGACCAGCTTCAACGTCTTAACATAGACTTCTGAGGAAAATTTAAATTGAAAATTCGAATAATAAACTGTTCCTGGTCCTGGGGCGTAATTCTAAATGGAGAAATGATTTTTTGTAAGAGACAAAAGCAAGTATTCATGTTAAACATCTTTTGTTTCTTGTTGGTTTACCTAATCCGTCAGTAGTAGACATACGCTAGAATAGGTGTCAGATATTTGCGCGTAATTGGGATAGCTTTTGACGCTTAAAGTTTTATTTTATTTTACAACATTTGGGAGACCTACAGCTAAACATTTGCAATAGCTTTAGACATTAACAGTAGATGGCCATTTACAAGCTTCCACAGCATTTACTTTAGCATGATAAAGCGTGCTGAACATTACCTCTTGTTAAAAAATGAGCCTGGCCAGAAGAAAATACGAGAAATATCACTGGAACAACAGCTGCTTGAATTTGATACGACTGGTACGATACAGATCTACATCTAGATCTCACGCGACACTAAATTGAAGGACTCACAGGCACGAATAGACAATGAGTCTTGTCTATACTTCGTAGGTGCGGAACGCACATGTCAATTCATATAATTGCTCTATATTTTTATTTCATAGAATAGGGGGGCAAACGGGCAATCCAAGTCTTTTTACGACTACCAACGCCCACAAACCTCACAAAATGCGACACTGAAGATTGAATTTTGAAGTGGTATTATGTGAGCGAAAGATGAAAGTGAAGCGTGAGAAGAGGATGTAGTGTCATATACATAGCACTACCTCCTCCTATGCAGCATGGCACTACCTTTTTCTTAATATATATATATATATATATGATTGTTTTTGTATATATGATATGGTATATTCAATCCAAACTTTGACAGCAATTCAGGACTATCGACTATCCCATTCAGCAATTCGAAAAAACAGTGCCACATTGTAAGGAAATCGGCGCTCGTACGATGGCAGGACATGATGACGTCTTAATGCATAGCAAAGTTCTGTACTTACATTAAAAAAGGACGCAGCAACGCTATTGAAATACCAGGCTAAAGGACGCAGAAAACGCAATTGAAAGACCAGGCTAAAGGACGCAGCAACGCTATTGAAAGACCAGGCTTTCAGAAATATTATGTGTGATCTCAATGTTATAAAAGACAATGGGACGAGCACCAACCTGCCGCGCGCAGGTTATCCAACGCAGCATCATAACACGACTGACAGTGTTTGCAATCCTGAGACAAGCTGGAGACAGATAGATGTAGGCAATTGACCAACGTTTCTATGAATATTTTTAGAATGGACACGATCATCAGAGATGAATATTGCAACCTGGCAGAAGAAGATCAAAAATAAGTCTCCCGAATATCATTTACATGTCAAACTTTGAAGACCAATGTCTGTTGACCGACGTTACGTTCAATGCAATTGACATTTTTAATTATATTTCAAACATTTACTTAGTTTATTAATAGTTACTGTTAATATAAAAAAATACTTTTTTTATTTTTGGATATATTTTTTGTCATTTATTTTGTACTGTAAATTGGGACTGGAATTTTATTTTGGAAATTGCATGAATTGACAAGTGATTTAATAAACGGCAAAAATATTACAATTTTATATTTGAGGTCGTTTAATTTTTATATGCGATAGTTCATTTTTAGTTTTTCGTTCCTATACCAAAAACTAATGAACCCCATTTAATGAATATTCAAATATTTCCCACGTCCCAATATTGTCACTCTCTTGTTTTAAATGCGAAATCAGTTCGTCATGATTTTAGTTACCAACAAATTTCTAGACACACGTACCGCATATGCTACACGTGCGTATGGAATATGCTTCCAGACCTAAACAGATCATCACAGTAAAGCACTCTCCAGTAAAATCACATACATACATCACAGTAAAGCACTCTCCAGTAACATCACATACATACATCACAGTAAAGCACTCTCCAGTAACATC
>JAFELO010001373.1:62538-92603 GCA_017140195.1 Eumaeus atala
ACATCACAGTAAAGCACTCTCCAGTAACATCACATACATACATCACAGTAAAGCACTCTCCAGTAACATCACATACATACATGACCAATTGCGGAGCCTCCTTTATTTAAGTTTGCTAAAGATGAAACTGAAAGTGGCCTTCGTGATTAAAAACCCTTTTTTAAGTTCGACACGGCTTCAAGTGCCGAGCCCTCCCTATGGCCACTAACTTTGCAAATTGACTTTGAAAATCTTTACAAGTTGAAACTTATTTATATCTTATAATTAATGGATCGATTTGTTGTAATTATTTAATAACATTTTAATATTTAATAGTCTTCAGACTGATAACAAATCTTTGAAAGAGAGCTGAACTTTTACTACGTCCTAACAACTTAACTTAGTCAGATTGTAATTCAAAACTATGACGTAGTTTAATATTAAAATTGAATGTTGTACTCTTTTACACTGATCCTTTTAAGTTGACTCGATATCTAGAAACATTATGGAACAATTAAAAAAGTATGGTGTAATAGCAGGAGTAGTTATTGTTAGTCCCAAGTAATTTTCTTAATTTTAGCATTAGGCTTCAGAAAATTAATAAGCAACTAGGGAACCGCCCCAGCTTAGCCAGTTACTAAAAGGTGCCAAATTATACGCTAAGACATTCCTCGGGGAACGTAAAAACCGTATGAATATTAAGTAGATTTTGAAAAAATCGATCACCTTTAGATGGACAGCTCTTTGGGGCTGTATTATAGATAGTATATTAGCATTCCGTCCAAAAATATTTTACAAAATATGGCAAAAATTTATTGATCTACAAAAATACAAAAATTATGCGTTTTAATTTCGGCGTCGTAAACATTACACGTGATGGTTACAATACGAAAAGGTTATAAGGACGTGGGCCCATTGTAGTACAGATCAGGGTCCACTATAAGAGTCGGTTTGCACCTTCTGTAACTAATTGTTAATCATACCGTTTGTTACGTGAGTGATTCTGAGGCTTTTTCTGGCTCAGTTCAATAACTGGAGCCGAGGACGTGTGTCGAGATGCTGAACATCAGTTCACCTCGTCACGCGTCATTGAGAACGACGGTCGTATCTGTTATAGTGTGTATGTCTTTCATGCTGTCGCGTCGCCAACAGATGAGCAATTTCAGTGGCGTTGTGAAAAAAATTGTTATGTAGAATTTATAGCATATTCTTAAATTTATCTCCTAATTCCACCTCATGAGTTTAAACTACTTTTTTATTTGATGATTTTTCATTAAGTATTTATTACAAGTATAAGTCCATAATTTATAAAACTACTGAATGTTTTTTGTAAAATGAAAGTAAATGAAAGTAAACAAAAATAGAATGACCAAAATCCAGTCAATAATTTCAGATGTTTTCATGTACGTGAAAAAACCTACATAGGTATAACACAACTCTAAAACTGTTTTGCAACGTGCGATAACATTTCCTACACATGTCTCATTGATATCCTACTTTTTTTTTTCTAGTCATGATATTAGTCAAAAATATAGTATATTAGCATTTTATCCCTCCCAAACTTGGGAGATTGATTTTGGTGGCCATGCAGCTTCCTTTTTTTTAAGGCAAATTTTAATTTTTTTTTAATCTTTATAAATATATCTTTATAATATAATTTTTTTTTTAATCTTTATATAATATATATCTGCGAAATGACGTACTCAGGTACCACCCCTAGATAGGACAGACGCGTAACTTCTGGAAAGAAGTAGTACAGCTCCCTCCCGTCGGCACACGTGGCCCAGCGTGACTGCCAAGTGGAGACGACGTCGTCCGCGACGGCGCTTTTCTTTTTCTGACGCTCTTTGCCCTGGAGCCCCACGCACTCCCTCTGCACGCGTCCCGCTCGAGGAACCTCCAGATCGGCAGGCAGAACACCGGTCAATACTGGTAGCGCCACACTGCTGCATGACCTGTCGGCCTTTGTCAATAAAATCAAAGCTGGTCTTTGGGTGCGTAATAATGCACTACGTACAACGTACAAGTGAGAGCGTCGACACCAAAGCGCTACAGCATATGGCAGGATTACAACATAGGTTAAGTGGTACAGGAACCTGAGTGCTCGGTACTTGACACCCCACGAGGAGGTAGAGACTCGTGAGACCTTCCTGAAAGAGCTGGCGGCCTTCTCGCCCATCAAAACCGCGTGCAGTGCAAAGGATATAGCATCGTCTATGTGTAACTCAAGCACATTGGTCACAGATACACTCGCGGTCGAGGTACCATTCATTCTAATTGTCGGTCCGCTTTTAAAACGACCCTTAATTGTCATAGTCTGGGACTTGACTGCGGAAAATGTTAGCCTATTACGGGTCCCCCAATCCGGTAAACTGCATTTACATATATTTTATATACTTTTAAGCAACTGCTTTACAATGGAATTACCCCGGCACTGAAGGTGTCTCCTACTCACATAACAGGAGTAACGCCAGTAATGGTAAAGCTGTCGCGTTTCGTGCAGTTTGTAAGAGCGGGGCGTGGGATCTACGTAACGTATGGTTTTGTTTATGAGCTTCCGTAGAAACCAAAAGCTCGGAGTAGCTAGTGTGTAAGTGGAGCCATGGCGTCACTAAAATGTTCTCCTTTCTGAAACGCAAAAATGTAGGTCGCGCTCAAATTCTAATGTCACCGTATTATTCCACACGGAGTGTAATTACTAGCTCTGATAGTAACAGCCGCGCTAACGAACCTATTCATGTAATTATATACTTTCAACGCATTTTGTAATTTCATATCTGTTGACGCGTTTGGGAAAAAAACATGAAACTGAAGTTGTATAATGCACCAACACCAAAATGTGTCAGTTAAAAGATCAGAATGACATCGTATTCTACGCGACTTCTCTTTGAGTTGATACAGTAAAGAAGTATAACCTGTCAAGTTCGCGGTACACACTTGCGATGCCTACAAGTGCGTGACCTACACTCTGCGCCGTAATAAGTGAGGCAGAGGAATTTACGCGGTCCTACGAAATCGGCTCGGCTGCAACATGATGATAGCACTGTGATTTGATACAATTATTAAAATACTAGAAAATATATGCGGAAGCTTTGCTAGGCCCGGGACTTGCAAAAGAACAGAAAACATTCACGCCTGTTATCCCCGATGAGGTAGGCGGAGGTGTGCTACTACATCCACAACTCTCAGGTCCAGTAGATATACTGAGGCCCATGATTTGAAAAAAAAAAACATTGTTTGCAAATAAAGTAATATTTATAATAGTGCATAATGTTCCCCGTTCAATGGGCCCGTGCGCCGCTGCGACTCATCAAAATTATTGTCTGTTAATTATTGTTCATATTTAAATATCTTAGTATTACCAATAATCAGCAAACTAATAGATATAATAATTCGTTACAATAAAACTACTTTTATGGATTTTAATTTTAATTTTATTAAATGCAATTATTTATCCAGCCCGACGCGGTTTATTTAATTATTTATCAACCATGGTCTCGGGTTCACTGGAGTAAGACCGTGGTTTCTGTAAAACTTTTGAAATGTTGGGCTAGATAAATAATTAAATAAACCGCGATAAAATCCGTAAAAGTAGTTTTATTGTGATGACTAACATTCGAGTAAGCTTAAGACATCAATAATAGGTATTTAGTTCTAATCCTGTTTCAGTGGTGATATGCATGCTTCGACGTGTAAGCATCGCAGTCAATCGCCTTTTGTTTATCTTTCCAACTTGACGCCAGCGCTCTATCCTGCATTATACCTAACATACGTACCGTGCTCCTGCGCGCAGCGCCAGCCCCGCACACGTCGTTAACGTTGTTGGCGCAGTGGTATTCGGTTGGAATCAAAACCAACCACCACTTCTATAGCCGACATCAGCCCAATGCTAGACAAGAATATCTCCCAGAGTGTGCTGCTGAGCTCAATCTTCGGCACAACCACATTTCACAAAATCAATTGATTTTATAATCGCCTCTGTGGTGTAACTGTGCGGGCATCGCCCTTTAAGACCATTAGCCGCTTGGGGTCCTTGGTTCGGGCCCAGGTCGGGCGTCATTAAAATGTTTCTCAGATTATTCTGAGTACGCATTACATTGTCTGGAATTGGAATATGCCCGAAGTGGCCATAGGCTTGCCACCTATGACATCATGGGCCTTGGCCAATCGTGGGTGTTCTAGTATATCTACTGGACTTACGAGTTGTGGATGTACCAGCACACCTCTGCCTACCTCTTCGGGGATAACAGGCGTGAAGGAGCTTTTTCTACGATTTATTTGATGTCTGTTGTTTAAATTCTGTTTAAAAATAAAATATGGTTTTCGAAAAAAGAATTGAAATGCTCTGAATCCGCAAATAATTAAATATGACAAGGCTAGTTATAGAATATCCATGCAAAGGATCACCCGCACTAATCTACCAACACCTCAACACAACTCGGCGACAAAGTAAAGATAAAGTTGAGATTTGTTAAATGACTTCGGCTATCGCCGCTTTTGTGTACTAAGTTCTGAACGTTTTTAAAATTCTTTTGTACATTTTCTACGAGATTGAGCTTTTGTGATTACGGACAGATGCTGAACATTTTGTAATGAGCACGAATATAACCCGCACTACACGACTCCGTACTCACTATATTTCATTCTCATTTTCCTTTTATTTTGACAGGTATTGCCAAGGTCGTGATCACTTTCGCTGCAACTGTCTAATAAGGTACTTTAATGATGTCCGTACTATGTTATATTCTTTTAATTTGAGATTATAAGCAAGACAGTACATTATAATAATGTAATAAATGAACTGGGCAAGTAAATAAAAACATTAAAGAAGTTTCAAGAATAAAAATGAGTTGTTTATTTGCAGACGAGTTTGTGCTGAATGAGGTCGCATTCGTAGAGGGCAACCTGCCCTACATCGATATTAATGATGCTAGAATAACTCTCGAAGAATATATTGGCGCGTGAAATATATTACTTCAAAAATGCTTCGTCAGCGCATGTTCGCCCCAAATACTATCGCTACGCGAGATGAGCTAGATAAGACGGGATAAGATAAATTATTATTGTATCTGACATTAGATATAACGTGTACACACGTATTGGTGTTCACAACATTGAACATCATCGATGTATCTTCGAGGGTGGATCTAAATGTTCTAAGCCCGACCAAGAAAATGAAAGAAAAGTGGATCTAAATTTATTTTATTCTAAATTTATTTAATGCCCTTCGCATCCCAAAAAACAGAAGCCATGACTTTTAGACGACCTTAACCTTTTTCGGTGTAGGAGAGTCTGATCTTTTCCACTGTTTGGATTGTTGCTTTGATTCAGGAGTATGGTGGTGAAACCAGCTTTCATCCATGGCAACAAATCTATACAAAAAGTCCTCGGGATCAGTCTTAAAAAGTTCCAAACAGTCTCGCGAAATTGTGTATCGAACTCGTTTTTGTTCAGCTGAAAGCAACCTTTGGACCCAGCGAGCAAAAACCTTATGGAACCCCAACTCTTCCGTTATTATGTGTTGCACCCGGCCATAACTAATGTTTGTTATCTCAGCTATCTTACCAATGGTAAAACGTCGGTCACCCAGTACAAGATCACTAATTCTATCGATGTTTTCTTTCGTGGTAGAGGATGTAGGCCTTCCACTCCTAGGATCATCCTTAATGTTCTCACGACTGCGCTTAAACTCAGCTACCCACCTCTTGATATTGAAATACGATGGAGCAGACTTCCCCAAAGTGCTCACCATATCTTGATGGATGTCTTTTCGTGATAGGCCTTTTCTATTGAGGTACTTAATGACTGCACGGTGTTCAATTTTGGCCATTATTGAAAATTGCGTCAGATTGCTTCAAACAAATAATCACAGAAAATTTTTATTGTGCAGTATCGGTTATGTAGGTTAGGCCACGAACTTTTAGATCCACCCTAGTACATTTATAGAAGACATTGTGATTGATGGCGCTCCCAGCAGGGCGAAGTGCGGTCCTGTATAGGGAACCAGGCAGTGGCCGAACCGCTGCGCCCTGTCGCTCATGGACACGGACCCTGGCGCACTGCAGGCGCTCGGAGATGTCGGGATATTTCACTGCGATTCCGTACCTTATCCCTTATTACCTAACAGTTTTTAAGCTTGTATACATCTTAACTCTAGTCCAGCTAAGCTAAGCGGGCTATCTCTCGATAGCTTACCGCTATTTTTCATAATAATGAAGATTGGGACCAATTGGTACAGCCGCGGTTCTGTTTAGCCACCGGAATAAGAAAGAAGCCGGTACCAGACGGGGGTTAAGTGCTAGCGATCTCCCTCCCGCACCTCGGGGATAGCGTCCCGGAAATTTATGAACGCTGCCTGCGGTCCGGTCAGTTCCCGGGGGTATGGAAGGAGGATCGGTTCTGCCTGCTTCCAAATACAGGACGGGCCCTGGACTTGGCTTCATCGGTTCGACTGGTGGTGCTACTGAACGAGACTGGGAAGGCTTTAGAATGGATTGTGGCCTCCCGTCTCGTTCAACATTTGTAGGAGGGCGCGGGACCCGGACTCTCTGTGTCATAATTAGGGTTCCGAGTGCACGGACGATCGATGCCCTCAAGCGCCGTCGGGCAGTAATGGGTGAGGCGGAACAAATGGGATAGGTGGTGGTCGTGATGTCCCTGGACATCGCGAACGCATTCATTCAACAGTCTCCCGCAAAGTGTGATACGGGAGGCACTGGTCTTCTTTAAGGTACCACCGTATCTCGTGACGCTGTTGGATGCGTATTTCTCCGGTTGCAGAGTGGCCCTCGAGGCCGGTCGAGGTCTGTGGAGTGGCGGCGAGTCGACCGCGGCGTCCCGCAGGATTCTGTGCATGGACCGATCCTGTGGGACGTCGGTTACGACTGGGTCCTGAGAGGCCGTCTCATCCCCGGGATGGGTGTCATATGTTACGCGGATGACACCCTTGTGTATGCCCGGGGTCGAAATATCAAGGAGGCGGCACGGCTGGCCGTAGCCGTAGATGACCTCGTGATCAGCCGCATAAAGAGGTTAGTGCTACGGGTCAAATTAGTCAAGACTGAAGCCTTCTCTTCCGCGGGACCGAACGCAAGGGGCCTCCACCGGGGACCGCACTGCAGATCGGAGAGGAGAGTGTCAGGTTGATCCCCCACATCAAATATTTGGGGCTCATCCTTGACGAAGGGTGGACCTTTGGCCCACACTTTGCTATGGTGAGACCAAAGGTCGTGAAGGCGGCGAGTGCGCTTGGCAGACACCTCTCGAACCCCTAAGGACCCAGCGCCGCCTGCAAGCAGCTGTACTCCGGTGTCTGTCGGAGTATGGCGACGTACAGTGCTCCATTTTGGCTGGATCGTCTCACTGCGAGAAATACGGCCCATCGGCGCTCTGCGCAGAGGGTCGTCGCAGTGAGGTCGATTCGCGGGTACCATATGGTTTCGTGGGCTACAGCTGCGGCCCTAGCCGGCGACTCCCCCGTGGCAACTCGTGGCAAAAGTTCTTGCCGGGAACTACTCCTATGTACCGGATAGGTAGGCTCTCGGCTTAAAAAGGGCACGTGGCGTTAAAGTATTGGTGGGGGGAGGACTGGCGTGGCAATCGTACGGTAGAGATATAACGGATGCCCTGCGCCCGGTCCTCGAGCGGTGGATGTACCATAGGTGCAGACCCCTTACCTTCAGTCTGACGCAGGTGCTCTCCAGGAACGGTTGCTTCGGTGGGTATCTGTGTCGGACGGCCCACAGGGAGCTGACGACTGGTTGTCATGATTGTGACATGGCGGTGGACTTGGCCCAGCACACCTTCGAGGTTGGTGGCGCTGCGTCACGTTCTGACATCAGTTGTTGGAGAGGACTGGTCATCGTCGCGATGGCGAGTCCTACCAGGCGAAGGCTTTCTTTTGTGAGACCGTCATGTCCCAGAAGGAAGCCGACGAGCAGAAGGAGAGGAGGCCGCCGTCGGGCCTCCCCCCACCAATGACAAAGGAGGCGCTATCTGCAGCGCATTCAGTAGTGCCACTGTATTTCGTGTCGGGTGACACAGCATCGTAGGGACTGGTTATAGCGTAGCCAGACAGTCACCGAGGAGAAGAAGTCTGGCCTTTTCGCCGAGACCAGCCTGTCGCTGGGGGGATTCGGTTGCCTGCACATCCGGGACCTCTATTAAAAGTGACTGAAGGCTCCCGTAGGGGTTTAGTTGGTATTGCTATCATGCGTAACTGCATTCCACTTCGTCACTAAAGAAAAAAAAAGTTACTTGCACCAATGTTTAAAATACAATACAAAAACAATTTTATATTCTTTATTAACCCTAACAAACATGAAAAGAAAAACAACAACACACAAAGGAAACAGTACCAAAATAAATTACACACAGACGACCGACCGTATCTTATTTCGTGAGGGCGTCACTGTGTCGTTAGCATCATCATCAGCAATCATCAGATATAAATATGCGTTAAGGAGTGCGTAATATATTATAATGTACTTCGAGCCGAAATTTGGCAACACTCTCTTTGCCTCCGTTCCGACAGGACGGCAGTCTGTCATGATTGGAGAGAAATAAGGCGCAGGACCGACAGCTTAACCTGCCCTTTGGGACGTGGAGGTGTAACACTGCCAACTTCCCCAGTTTAAGTCCTCCCAATAACACTTGTTGGTCCTCGCCGGGACTCGAGTTCAAGTTGAGGATCTACGGTTGACCGTGCCCGCCACTAGCCAACGAGCTACTGAAGCATATTTAACAAGTCATAAGGTTATAAATAATTTATTTGTATTTGGAGTCCATGTGAACAGATGTATGGACGCCAACAGGTAACATTTTGTGAATATTGCACAAGTTCTAACACCAGAATAGGTGACATTCAGTGATATCGTTGTTACACTGCAGAGAAATGATAATGGCTTGATTTCGAGACTATTCTGTATTCTGTGGCGTTTCGTGCAGGTTTTTAGAAAAACATTGCTACCTCTATAGAAACGACTCTGTGGTGAGTGCATCATCTGATGTCTGTCTAAAAACTTCTTCAATTTTTGTGGCAGAGATATTATTTATCTTATCATCAAAGACCACAGGAATTAAGATAACTAACAATGTAATCTGACACTCGACACAATCTCCTTTTTATCTTGTATTTTTATGGTCTTTATGATCTTTGTAATTAATTACCGGCCACTGGCGTGTTGTATAAATAAAACTTCGAAGAAGCTCTACTCATGTTGAATTGCAGCTTTTAGTGCACCGAGGCGACATGAAATAATCAAGTATAGTCAAAGGTAACTGTCCAGTGGTCGTGGGCTTGTTTATATGTGTCGGCTGAATATAAGTCGCCTATCTCCTGCGCTATTAACTAAGAAGTATCTCGTGGTGCCTCATTAATATTTGTTAATAACAGTGTGACTTCAGATAATCTTATTGTTACACGTTTTGAAAGTGGTGGAAAGGTTTTAACGAGTAACAAAGTAGAAAATTAAATACAACAAACAACACATACCCACATTCGTTCTTACGTTCGTGTCACCCGCATTGCGTGGAAATAACCGAATAAAAAATGCAAATACAATTCACTGGTCATTGTATTAAATACACATTAAAAAACATAGAGCAGGTCGAGCCGTGGCATAGGAGTTGGTCTACGACCCATGTGCCGTGAACTCTTATGTTATTCAATATTACGTCTGTCTACAGTTGAATAACACTTGTACTTGTTTCTGTAGTAGCTACCAGCTGGAGTCGTATCATTATATCTTAATGCGTTACTATTTACGGGAGGCGGTAATGAAGTGTGTACGTATACTAATTGTCCTGTATAAAGTTTTATTCAATATTATTCGTATTCTTCAATTGAACCAAGTTTCAAATCCCACCATTAAGCCATATAAGAAAAGGCATTCAATTTATTATTCTTAACTTAAATATATAAAGGAGTAGGAAGATAATTTAAAAAAAGGCAAAGTTTTGAAATAGTAGGCATAGCAAGCTATGCCAAGCATCTGACACTGTTACGCGACATATGCGGGCGGTTTTTTTCCGCGACACCGTGGTATTAACCTTATCAGAGAGAAGATTAAGCCCGCTTTAGATTCTGTACCATAAATAGTATTCTGGCTGCCTACAACAGCAGTGGACATGAGAAAAGCAGGAGCTTCGTTTGCAAATACTGATTGGCATTAATCGTATAAAGCCAAAAGTAACAAGGATTATTTAAGTAAAAAAAATACATCAAATAAATTTCACATTTAATTTTTATGTTAATCACATTTGGATTCTTACAAAGGAATGCATTTCATCATTGACCATACCAGTCCAAAGATAGGCAATGTTCAAAACACAAGCTCCTGACCGTTCAAGCGATGTTTTTTAAGAGGTAGTGCCTTGCCATAATTATGCCGATGCGTTGCCCACCTTTTCACATCCCCCCAATGGGCCACCGGCTACTCACAAACCCCACGAAACGCGATACTATAGGTGTCACTTTACGTCGGTATCCAGTGAGCGAGAAGTATCTCCTCGGTTGTGCCGGCTCAATTCCGTTGCATAGGTGAATGTAGTGTCACGAACCATGCATGGTACCACCTTTTTCTATGCTTCATGGTACTAACTCTTACATAATCATCAGCTCAGTGATATGAGATGACGATTAGGTAACACATGCTGACGATCATATCACATTAGAAATTGGCTGAATGAAAGCTGCTTAGACGACAATGGGGCCATACTTACAAGAAAAAAAATTGTAAATCGGTCCACAATTAAAGACATAATCGAGTTACTGTACGTACTGTACCGTTCATTTCTAAAGCCGGTTAGAAACGTGTCGTGTGCGATCAAGACTCGCGGAGTTTTGTCCCAGCGAGAGGAGCGAGAGGAGCGAGAGGAGCGAGAGGAGCGAGAGGAGCGAGAGGAGCGAGAGGAGCGGGAAGAGCGAGAGGAGCGAGAGGAGCGAGAGGAGCGAGAGGAGCGAGAGGAGCGAGAAGAGCGGGAGGAGCGAGAGGAGCGAGAGGAGCGAGAGGAGCGAGAGGAGCGAGAAGAGCGAGAGGAGCGAGAAGAGCGAGAGGAGCGAGAGCATCACTTGTAGACGTTGAAAAACTTACTCTTGCGCTTAGTATGCGTTCATGTATATGTTCGTGCACACATTTTGCTAGAAGTGAACTACAAAGAAAGGTTGTAATGATCTGATCCCCTGATACGACTGTTACGTATTTACAATGTAACGCATTGCAATAATCTATCATTGGTCACCGAGAGTACCCTTTAGGTGTCCTTGTCAGAGCTACACCACGTACAACTCATTCATCCCAACAAAATAACTCTATTATTTTTGTATTAATTTGTTAGCATGTTTTTGCTCAAGGAAATCAAATAGCACACCGGGCAAGGAGTGGAAGGTGGCCTCAATTAAATACAATCTCGAAGTTCTTAAAACAAATAACTAGGATTTACCTACTGTACTGTATACTATACAGAGAAAAACGAGCAATCTGACCATTTAGCGACTACCGACGGCATAATTATGCCGATGCGTTGACCTCCTTTTCAAGCCCCCCCCCCCTCAATAGCCGGTAGGACTACTCACAGACCATAATATAGGTGTCACTTTGCGGCGGTATCCAGTGAGCGAGAGGTACCTCCCCGGTCTTGCCGGCCCAATTCCATTGCATAGGAGGATTTAGTATCATGCAGGATGCACGGCACCACCACCCCCCCTGCAGCATGGCACTACCTCTTTCCAAAATTAGTACCTATTATACACATATCCTTGAACTAGTTAAGTACAATAAAATTCGGCAATACTAGTACGTTACTCGGTCTTAAGTGTACATATACCCCGCCCGAAGCGTTCCGCAACCAGTTCTAGCCGAATTGTTGTGAAATAATTTTTTATGTGCACACGGTACGGCACAGAAAATTTGACAGCGGGAAGTGGACCTGGCGCCTCCAAGTGATAAACCTATCAGAATATACAATCTGCTAGTTGTCGCCTGCTGGAGATAAACCAGTTCAACATAATTAAGACAAGCAGCCATAAAACGCTCCTGTACACCCTCCTCAGTCTCTTATTGTGAACGTCGCCGAAATGCTCCCAAGCCATGGTACAATACTCAAGGCTACGTACTAACGCGTTACATAATAGGTCATTTTTAATGAGGTAATGTTTAAATTTAAATTCCTTACAATTACATATTAAATTTCCAAGCATTTTAAATGTTTTCTAGATACTATCTACGTGTATTTAAAGGAGAGTGTAGGATCTATGTGAATATTAAATGAGAGTGTAGGATCTATGTGAATATTAAAGGAGAGTGTAGGATCTATGTGAATATTAAATGAGAGTGTAGGATCTATGTGAATATTAAAGGAGAGTGTAGGATCTATGTGAATATTAAAGGAGAGTGTAGGATCTATGTGAATATTAAATGAGAGTGTAGGATCTATGTGAATATTAAAGAAGAGTTTAGGATCTATGTGAATATTAAAGGAGAGTGTAGAATCCATAACCACACCGAGCTATTTGTTATAATCGACTTCATTAAACTTTACACTGTTCACGAAATAATCCCGTTGAAGCTTATAGTTTTAGGAGATCGGAGATTTAGGAATGATATTCATTCTTATTACGGAACATTCAATAAAAATAATGTCATGAAAATAATTATATAAAATATAATTCAGATCTCCCGATAAGATTACTAGGGAATCGTGCATTTTGTATGAAGAAAATATCATTTTATTGTTTTATTGTTTATTCATAAATGTATCGGCCAACGAGTGAAGGTTTTCGACCTCGACTCGACTCGAGAAAAACACAGTTTTATGATTTTTTTGCCTCCCAATAATGTTTAACATACGAGTACGTATAACGACATGTTTCTGTTCTCTGACGTCAATTGTTTTGAACTTCTCTCACGACCTGTACACACGACAAACATTAACTTGTGATGAGCTGTTGACATCATAGCAGCCTGCGGATGTCGGATATGCTTGTTTAGTTGAAGCGTGATGATTACTAACTAGTTATAATATTGTAAAAGTTAAATATTGATTATTAGTAAAGTGTATACACCATAATGTAGTAAAGGGTCCTAACAGCTGTTCACGACAGTAGCAACTGCGCGGGGCATATTATCAATGCACTCTCCGCGCCCTCATTCCTCTAGTCCAAAGGGACGGCGGTCCGACACAACTAATGCGCAATATACACGTATTGTACAACTTCAGTTTTCTGCCAGCAATCGGAGCAATCCCATAAACATCATCACGCCGGATGTGCCGAAGTGTTGACATCTTCTTTATCTCAGTCGAGTTCATCTGCGGTGCCTCGTGCCTTATACACAACATTGCGTTACCTTTAATAGTATAAGGAGCAAATGAGCAATCGGAGCTTTTTTTTGAGTAGCGACGCCCATGTAAATTCTGATGATGCTTATGCAAACGTTGGTTCCATTGCCTCCTCGTCTAATCCAATCAGCCACAGGAAACTCACAAAACCCACTAACCACGAGGGTGTAGTTGTCTCTTTCCTTCAATGTCGGCGATACCACGTGACCGAAAGACGCTCTCTGACTCATTGCGGCCGCGATGCCCGGAACAGTCAAGAACAAAATAGATGCAACGGTTTACATCCCTTACAGAGTTGTATATAGAACGATACCGTGCTTCACAGGACAATAAAATTTTATGGTACCATTTGAAACCGAATAATCAGTCGTTTTCTGTGGACCGCCGCGCGCCGCCCCGCGCCCCCCGCCCTCTCGCCGCCCGCCGTACATCGTTACCATAAAAATATATCTCGTGGATAAACCGGACTCAGGTTTGTCGTTTGCGTCTTACTCTTGTAATCTCGTGACGATTCCCTGCGAGGTCTGGAGATGAGTTTTAGCAGGAAGACCAGCATTTGTGCTTTCAAAATATTTTATTATGGTACTTGGAATTGTATAAAAAATTTGGAAGTTTAATGGGATTCGGTTCTCTAGAACCTTATGTTTATTGTTTTATCGATCGCAGTATCATGTGTGATTATGGGGTCAACCCTATAATCACTCGTCATCAAATGATTTCTTATTTTCTTTTTGAAGTGAGTAAGTATTTGTAAAGTGTAACTATTGAAGTGTGTAAGTATTTGTAAAGTGTAACTATTGAAGTGAGTAAGTATTTGTAAAGTGTAACTATTGAAGTGAGTAAGTATTTGTAAAGTGTAACTATTGAAGTGAGTAAGTATTTGTAAAGTGTAACTATTGAAGTGAGTAAGTATTTGTAAAGTGTAACTATTGAAGTGAGTAAGTATTTGTAAAGTGTAACTATTGAGAACAAATATGATCAATAAAGTCATTGTGTGAAACAGCGATCGAACAATCGAGCATAACACTAGCGTAGCGTTCTAACGTAGACTCATGCAAACAGATCTTATAGAAACTGATTTTTCATAAATTTTGCAACTATTGTTATATTATCTCCAAGTGTAGTAATTAACTTCACACACCCAAAAGATCATATGGTAGATGGGCCACTAAGGTTTCGGAAAACGAAGTGTTGGTCGACAGTTCGCCAGATGGGAAGACGATCTCCGTGCAGTAGCTGGTCGGAGTGGATGCGAGAGGCAGGAAATCGGCCATCTTGGCGTTCATGATGATAATGTTATTGTGGTAGTAACGTGCCGCCTGGCACTTTTTATCAGATATCGTTCGAGGTTCAGTTTAATCGCCATTGATTTTCAGTTTATGACAGAGAGATATTATGTTTGTTCGCAAGTAAATTATTTATCTAACAAAATAAATGCTTTGCTAAACAAATGCTATGCTGGTTTGTAGCTCTGCTAGTCATGATGTACTAGTCATAAGGTTCCACTAACGGGACTATGTTGTGTTTGCTAATTTTATTTGTACAATCAGAAGATGTGTTATCTTTTGATTTACGACCCTACGCCAAGGTTGTCTCTAAATTATCTTCAAATGCGGATTTATATATTTGTACATTCATTTAATTGAAATTTTATTTTTTGTTTGTAAATCAACAGGAAAATGCATTTCGAGTGAATACAGAAGTCACGGGTTTCAAGTGTGAGGAGGAGACGTTGTCGTTTTTTAATACGAAAAACCGGCCAACAGAGAGTCTAGCCGTAGGTGCAAGGCCAAAAAATTGCATATCTCTTAAAGTACTTCATCGATTTAGTACAACCTGTTTTTTGTGAATCTTTCTTCTTCTTCCACTTTAGAAACGAAAAGAAATTAAAATTGTTTGGGACCTGTTCAATGACACATCAGACGGTTGTACCCTCTCGCAGGGAAAATCTTTCCTCAGAAGTGCGACGAAACTGCAAGAGTTTTTGTCAATTAGTTACTGAATCCTAAAACATGATTTTAAATGGGAGGCGAAATAAAATAAGAAGCATCATTTCCTTTAGAATATAGGGACCAATTGTGGCACTCAGGCCCTTTCTGTGACTACCGACGCCCATAGAATACAGAACGCCATAACATCTCCATACGATGTGGGCGGGAGGCACCTCCACGGTCATGTCAGTCCTATTCCGCGGCAATGCAGCATGGAACAGCTTCAGACTCTTATGTGCCAAATCAAGTTTAAGAAATATTTTCTTCCCCTTAGCAATTCTAAAATCAATTTACTATCTAGGCTCGACATGTAGGATCCTGTGATAAAATAAATCCAATTTAAGGTGTTATATATTGTTCAACCAACCCGGAAGTATCATTTATTTCTAGTCACGGGGTTAAATCGCACTATTACTAATATTCGGAGGTTCAGTAATTCAAAATGGTTCTAATAATATAGAGTCCACCGATAGATCTGGTCGAAGATTTAGTTCTTTGGAATTGATTGGGTCTGGATCCACTTAACAATTAGCACTTGCGGACAGAATCCGCCATTACGTTATGAGCGTCACACGCAGCACTCGCGCAAACAGTGTACGTGGAGCATTACGTTTCATAATTCTGTTTGACTTATTCTTAGCATTGTTAAATGTTTTTTACGACGCTTCTGTAAATTCTAAGTGCGCTAAACCCTTACGTCAACAAGGAATCAACTTCTTTGCATACATTATTAACACCAGGTATTTTCTGCACGGCGCCTTTCTGCTGTTTTATGAACCAAAGGAAAAGCTGAATAGCACGCATCCGCACAGTCAACGCCAAAGAAAACACCATCACTTAGGTCTTCAGTGTACCAAGTGCATGATGGCGTGATCATAATCTTGTCAGACGTTATCTAAACCATCAGACTCACGGACCTGCCTCAAGACATGAGCTGTAAATCCTCGCATCACTAATTTTATCTATGCCCTTTGTTTATTGAGCATTAGTAACAAGCCATTTTGTCTCCATTGTTTTGTATAGAAACTAGGTATTTTTGAGAGGAAGCATGATGTGATATGTTTATAGTAAAACATACGTATTAATGCGGCTGGTGATGTATTAGTAGGCGATGGCGGCGCAGGCAGGACGATGCTGGACCCTTCGATATTATTGTAATTGAGTTGGCAATGAATTTAATTTCTTCTATATCTTTAAAAGTTAAATATTACTGTCCAGATTTCCAATACATCCATAAAAGTTATAAATTTTCGAATGAAACTTTTAATTTAGACCCGTTACTGACTGGCGGTAGGCTGCCTTAAGGTCGGTACATCGGGTACTTAGGAGAATCTACTTTGAACGTAATAATTGCGGTCGGTAGCGGAAGAAGCTGAGGGGAACGAGGTTTTTTTTTTGTCCGAGATGTGACCAGTGACCACCAGTGATCAGTGACCAATGACCAGTGAAACACACCGCACACAGCATTCGCCAGAGCATGTAAAACCTAAACAAACATAATTTTAACAAAATGAAATTTTGTTTATTCTTGTCCAAGCGTCGCTGTTATCCATACTTCAGGCAGCAAATTCCAAAGCAAATTTCAATTAATCATAAAATTTCAACCATAAAGTTTTATCCATAAACCAGTCGGGGCTAAAGTCTATTGTGAGTTCTGTCTACGCGCCATTATCTTATATCTACGCGCTTCAAGTAGCCCTTTATGTATGTGCACGGACATCGTCTTCCCACCTGGTGAACGATCGACCAGCACTTCGTTTTCTTAAACGCGAAGAACCTTACCGGCCCATCTGCCATCTGTTTTTCAGGATGTGTGACCAGCCCATTGCTACTTTAATCTGAACTGAATCCTTATATCAGCTTCCTTCTCGAAGTTATGTCTACCTAATTGTAATAGTGTATAATGTTTGGTTTCTTGCAAATGTACAGTTTACTTTAGTAATATGAACCGTGTCGGCATTTTATGGGAATGCCTTCCGCATGCTGTTGCTTTGTGCTGGCTAAGTACTCCGTGTTGTGGTAGATACATTAGTAGGTTAACGAGTAATCAAAATAACTTGGTGTTTACCGATACCTATTATCATGCGCACTGTTAGCATATATGTTGCCCCACTTTAGACGCAATCCTCACAAAACTTTTTTATTGTGTATGGGGGACAAACGAGCAGTCGGTACCATTCGCTCACTACCAACGCCCTCGTTAAGTAGACGCGTTGCCTTTCTTCCAGCTCCCGTCCAATGTGATATAGGAAACTCACAAATGGAACGAACCACGACGGTATAGGTAAGTAAAATAAGAATACATGATGGTCCGACGCTTGTGTCGGCGCAGGCTGCTTTAAGACGTCCTGCGTCGTTAGCTTCTCGTCATAGAGAGGAACCGCCGCGAAATAAGTTCAGAAACATTATTACACTAATATTGTCGGATTGCATTAAAAATTCACGAAGTAGAACAGGACATAAAAAAGGTAAGTGATCTTTAAATTTTACTTACGTAAAATATGTAAGTAAGCACGTAGAAATAATGTTACGGTTAAACTGTTTAAAACTTATGTCGAGCTCTTGAGCTACTTTTACTTTTACTTTAAAGGCTCGTAAGTTTCGATTCGAGGAATCGATTTCATAAGAAATACCGATGTCTGACCGCAGACCTGATGCGGTGGCTTTATTTGTTGTGTGTTTATGTTCGCAGATACTAAAAAATATATCGCGTAAGCTCCTAGCTCAATAGTTTGCTAAAAAGGCTCCATTACTTATTTGAATCCAAATCAGGCCCTTTTTAGTCTTTATTCCGCTACTAATCCTGTGTCTCCAGGATCAACAGAGGCCACCACTTGAGACCCCTCGGTATGATTGCAGGGATCCCGAGGGAACGCTAGAATCTACCTCAGGAGAAGCAACAAATTCAATCAGACGAAAATAGGAGGAGTAGGAAGTGCTTCCAGTTTCCCACCTCAATCAGTAGAGATAGTACGGGATCCAAATCAGGCTACGATTCAATTCCTGGTACTAACACAACACCAGAATCCGGAAGGGTATGGCCATCTCCGTATGCTCGTAGGCCACCGACTGGCCCTGGAAGCTGGTACAGCTCAGGATGCTGAGGAAACATCTGTCGCCAAGTCACATTATATTGTCCACCGGCACCTACGCCATTAATGTATTCACGAGCAACGCCACAGCCGAAAGATACCGCGGCTCGTTCCTACCTTATTACATTTCCCAGCCTGAATTAATGTCGCCATTAGGATCGTCGATAAGCGAGTAATTGACACCAACACGTACGCCCACTCATCCTCTCGGTGTCGGGCGATCGGCTCAATGATAACCGCTGTGAGTGAAAACATACACGAGCGATATGCCGTTGACTTAATGCAATGAACGACGTGTGCCTAAAAACATTAATTACATTCTTCAAGCAATAAATAAATAATAAAATCAATTTATTCCGGATAACTATAAGATCCATATCTGCTTAGTAACATTAACAGTTTAAGACTAGTGTTAGTTACAATCAGCAGTTACAAAAACACTCAGATATAATTAAACAATTACCATTTCGAATATTTTTTGTTACTTGGTGCGCCGCACAATATTGTGAAAAATCTTCTTATATAGAATATTCTTCGGATAAGAATCCGACCTGAGGGATGGGACAGTGGAGTCTCACAAGGTTCACGTCGTAACTTGAGTGAGCAAGTGAAGCACACACTGGAGGTTTAGTTTTGATACATTTCGTATGGTAGTTGTATCAAAATTCTATCTTCACTAGCGAAAAGCATAAAGAGGTAAATAGAATATAAGAAAACGATAGTAAAACATTCTAACTCTTTGACATTATATTAGTTTGGATTCGAAGCAATTGCAAAGATTTGCCATTGAGTTTCGTGGAACCTCGCCGCACCACGATTAATGTTCATTTAATTAAAGTTAAATAAATATCCTCGTAATGGCAACCTGGTAAATCACTGGTTACGTGTTAATGGCGCCTAATATCCGTAGCAACATTTTACCGGGTTTATTACTCAAAGAAATAAACAAAATTAAAAGTAGTAATTCCTTGATGCCGAACTGACTTCATGTTGTCAACAGTGCATTTAAATTAGTTTAACCTGAATATTAAGATTTCACCTCAACGCAGCGAGATAAAGTAACTACCGTTTGGGCTAATCCGAACAAGTAAATTATTATAACTCTTTGGGTACTTCCTAATAACTTATGACATCTGGATATCTGATATCTTACTCCATGTGTGAGTAAGCGGAACGAGCTACTGGACTTTCATGAACCGCACAAAACGCGACATTTTAAAAACGTAGACATACACATTCACACACACAATGAGAGCTACCTCTCTATCGGTTCATAAAAAATTTGCCTGCATTGCATTTTCTTACAAATCAACCTTATATTATTATTATTTTTTTGGTGACGAAGTGGAATGCATTTACGCATGATACCTGGGAACCCGGGAAGGCCCCCAGACCTATGTTGGACTCGATAATTGGGTAGCAGTACCAACTAAACCCCTACGGGAGCCTTCAGCCGCTATTAGTGGAGGGTCCCGGATCTGCAGGCAACTGGACCCACCTATCTTATATCCTATAATTACACCCTGCCTCATAGATTTAAGAAGACATGAACAAGAATATTATCACGAGCGGTTCTAGACAGCGACAAACGTTTACCAGACTGTAACATGCTCAATCTTGTAAGGACCAGGACCTTCCTGTGATAACGAAACGCTTCCACTTACAGGACAGCCCCCAGAAAGGCTTTTTCCGACCGTAACTATAAGTAAAATCTCAAACATTTCGTCCGGCTTGAATAGTATCGCCCTTTTTTCTATCCCGTTGACCGCGCTTAGAGCGAAAATGTACCGTATTGTTGTTTCTATAATAAAACTTTAGTGTATTTCGCGCAAAGTTATTTTATTGTAATGTTTAAAATATGTTATTTAGGAATTTTTAATAGGTAGCCGAGTCACATCAATATCGTCATAGAATTTTAAGAAGGAAAAAATCTTCCTTAAAGTGTTTCTTAGTACATTTCTACTGCAAGGTGCAGTAACATGTGTTCCCAAATGGAAACAAAGCTTTTCATGAATAATTTAAAAATCGTCATTTTTATAAAAAAGGTTTTAAAAATTCTTTTCGTGCCTCGTGTGATGTGTGCTGGCTCCAGGCATCCAAAAAATCAAACATGAGATCCTCGTCTTATCTTGCTTATACTATTTGTTCACGCACCGAAAACCCAACTTTATGATTGGTACTTTTTTACAGACCCCTTGTCTTCACTATGTTATAAATCGTGGTCCAATTTTACATACATAAAAATTACAAGTCAACTACGATGTACTCGTTTTTTTAGAAAATGTTTTATAAGAGGCTGTATAAAACCACAGAGCGTATTCAGTACTCGATTCAGATTACGAATATGTAAAGAGACGGGTGTTACCTAAAAATTTAATCTGGTCGTTTTTGAAATTCTTAATACACAATTTCCTAGACCGGGACGGCTGCATGCACCCGTTCAGCTGACACACCCAGGGTCCTTGATCTTAGGCCGCTGCGAGTTGTGTTGGCGTCATGCAGTGCCCATCTTGTTCGAAAATAATGACACCAATTTCTGCCGTTTTAAAAATTGTGTCCTAAAAATGCTCGTTATTTTACCTTTTACAACAAAAACATAATATATAATACAATTAATTCACTTTCAATTATTTATCAAATTAGCCCAATTCCATCTAATATCATATATAAGAACTACCAAGTAGTTACCGTCCCATACAATTGGTGCAAGCTAAAATTGTTTAAAGATGAGTCCAAAATAAAATATTAAAAAAATTTACTGTTATGACGTGTGCACTTTGAGCTATGAGTTGTGAGGCGGCGGAGGCTAATGCGGTAGCACACGTGAACACATCGGAACGATCATAATTCTTTCGTCATATTGTAGCGGTGGACTTTTTTAAATAATAGGAGAACAGAAAGGAAGTCGAAGCGAATTATCGAATACCAATATCCGTTAGTGTGATTCGCATGCAAAGAGCCACTCACTGCACATAAACGGCACGAAACGCTACAGCCTACTTGTCACTTTACATCAGCATTGTGTGGGCGAATGTCACCCCCGCGCCAGTCCGGTCTGGCGGTAGTGTCATGGCACTAGCTTCTACAATATTGCAGCGGATGCTCATATTAGTTTAATAATAATTTGATTGAATATAAAAAAACGGAGATCATCTTCCCACTTGGTGAACGGTCGAGCAATATTCATCTTCCCACCTGGTAAACGGTCGAGCAATATTCATCTTCCCACCTGGTGAACGGTCGAGCAATATTCATCTTCCCACCTGGTGAACGGTCGAGCAATATTCCTTTTTCCTAAACACGGCCTCCACTCCAAAACCTTACTGGCTCATCTGCGTGCAGTAGCCGTTCCGGGACGGATGCAAGTAGCAGGAGATCGGTCGTCTTGGCGTTCATTGAGAGAGGCGGCGTCCAGCAGTGGACCGGTAAGTGCTGACATTGATGATGATGATGGAAAAGAAACTTTCAAACAGTCGCTCTCTGACGTCACGAGCATGGACGCTCGTAATGATTTACAAATGACATCATCTAAAAACAAAGCAAGTGTACCGTGAAGACTTAACCCGCGTTTAAGAGAGGATCATAAAACGATCGTTAAGCTTTTCTCAAGTAAAGGTCTTGTTTAATTAACCTCGATCCCGCTTTGATCACGGTTCACTTAACTTTCGTTCAATATAGATATTTACTTATTGCTAATGTCCTCCCTGGAGTATTGTTTAGCGACTATGGGGTGGTAGGCAGCAGGCACGGACCGCAGGGGACCCGATCAAAGCGGGCCGCAAGGCGTCGGTAGGAGCGGGCCGCAGAGGCCTCGCCCAGAGCGGGCCGCAGGGGCTTCAGTCATAGCGTTTAACGGGAGTCACGATCAAGGCGGACCGCAGGGGGCCCAGTCAGAGAGCCGTCAGCTGAGGGAAGCCTAATTAATATTCTTTACTTGTGATTGATTTAAGAGTGTGCCTACAGTCCCGCCTGATGTCTTTCAGTCAAGGTCCGGTCCGAAACAGTCTGCAGGAGACATCATCTGGTAAAAAAATAAGTAATATTAGTACCGGTTTATTATAAGGTTTGGTACAATCTGAAGACATTTGCTCACACTTAGAGCTGAATAAGATGTGACTAATGGTACACGAACAGCCTGATGCTGCAGCTGAGCAGCTCCTGCTGACACAACAATGATCCATATAATTGTTACACAAATGCGTTGCCCGCACTTCTTCCGCCCCTACAATGGATCACCGGACACTCCCACTCCCTGTGTCGCGACTCCTGCGGTAGTATCGTGTGAACGAGCGGTATCTCTCCGGTCATAGCGGCCGGATTCGGCTGCCGTGTAACATGCGCTACCTAAACGATTAGTCTGCCATCCTCACCCCATCCACATTGTTAACCTGCCGGCCCTTAGTAGTGATGAGTCGACACAAGCTGGAGGATTCTACTAACTAGTGGTTTTCTGTATAGAAATTTAAAATAAGACGTAAAGTTTAACTTTATTCAGACTTAATCTCAGTTATCAATTCGCAATTGCCTTCTCTTTGTAGACAAGATCTAATTACAGCTGTCTTAGTGGGTTGTCTCGGAACCTATTAATTACAGCGTTTCGTCTGAAGTTTTGCTGTTGACACGCGGGCGCGACGGGAAACTTTTATTCAAATATTATTTATGCCGGGGCATTGGACCAGCATGTACGCGGGAGGTACATGTGACGTTCGCTTTACAAGAATTTGACACACTTCACAATTAAGGGCTATTTCGAATCTCAGTTGTGATTCGAAATAGCTGAATAAATAAATAGAATATTATTTTTATTCATTTATTTTTTATTGCATAAGGGGGCAAACGAGCAATAGGAGTTTTTTGATGACTACTGACGCCCATGGACATAGTTTCTACGCAGATACGTTGCCCTCCTATCACCTCCCACCCCAAAGTGGACCACCGGCTACTCACAAACAGCTCGTAGCGCGACAGCGGCGCTGTCACTTTACTCCGGTATCGAGTAAGCGAGAGGTACCTCCCCGGTCTTGCCGGACCAATTCCGTTGCATAGGAGGATGTAGCGTCATGTACCATGCATGGCACTACCTCCGCCTTCTATTTTTCAAGAGATAACATAATGTTAGCACTGCCGTTAAATCGAACGACCACGTAAGGGGTGACATCTCTCGCCAATATTATACCGCCGCTAAGTGACGTCTCTGCTGGTGGGTTTGGTTCGTGGGTTCATTTACATCTCGGTCGCTGGCAGGAGAAACTTTGAGCGTATAAATTAAACCGTGGTATAATTGATAGTGGCGGCCCCGCACCGGAGGACGCTGGCGGGCGGCCCCGCACCGGAGGACGCTGGCGGGCGGCCCCGCACCGGAGGACGCTGGCGGGCGGCCCCGTACCCGGCGGGTTGACGACTTAGCTGAGGTGTCGGAGAGTCGTTGTATGCAAGGCTTAAGTCCAGCAGTAGATGTCTTCTAGCTGATGGTGATGATGAAATAGAGTACTGGTGTTTTTTGTGGCTACCGGCGGCTACTGCATACATCCCCATAGGTATTATGTGAGTAGGTCCTTTCTCATGCTTCACCCAATCCCCCAATGGGGCACCGGGCTATCATAATTAGGCTCTCAGCTCTCCGGTCCGTATATCACTATAACGGAACAATGACACTATCATGTACTTTGTATTTAAGAGGAGACAGATAAATTCTGATTGAATACATGAAAAGCTCGAGACAATTTCGACTTCGGAAAGTCATTTTAATCCGACGTTTCGTTGACCAAGGGTCGAGTAATAGTCATTACTCGAATGCAATATCCGACTCTGGGACAACGAAATGACAGAGTTCTTTGTCAATACGAAAATGTTAGTGTCGCGCTACACGTCGACTGAATCGGCGGTGTATCTACATAGTATTAACGTTCTTCTGCTGCTGCTGTATTTATAGTCAAATGTGTTTATACAGAAGCTCCCCTTCTGTCGCTCGCTATTTAGAACTTCTACTTCCCTGTTTTTGAACTTCTGTAGAGAAGTAGAAACCTACCTCTAGCCGGACTCAAGTTGACCGTGACTAACTTATAGAAGACACATCGAACTGCCCAGAAATACCGCCCCTTTACAGGCAATGCCACTGTTGAATATACGGGGGAACATTTGATCTCGTCGGTGGGCCAATGTTCAGTAGTGAAGACAAACATTTTGTCATGATACATTATAGCCGCACCGCGGAGAACCGTTGGAGCACCGTGGGGGTACCTCTCGGTCACATGACACCGTCGCAAGATGACAGCTATGATAGCGCTTTTCTTACGGTTTATAAGTTGTGGAAGAGAAAAAGGCAGGGAAGGGAAGTAAGCCTACCAAACCATTATGCAGACGTGATGGATGTTTATGGGTTTGCCCTCACATGCTACTAATAGACATGGGTCCATGATGAGAACGATTTTATCGCTACATCATCATCATCATTTATCAGTCCTTGCCGGTCATTCAGTGAACGTTAAAGCGACGGTCTCCTGCTAGTCGCATCCATCCCGGACCTGCACGCCGATTGTCTTTCCACCTGGTGAACGGTCGACCAACACTTCGTTTTCACATACTTGTTTTACCTCTACACTGAGTATTATAACGGTAATTAATTAATTAATGGCTTGCGGCACAAAAACTTTGTAATACTATCAAGTCTTGCATAAATATCAATTCATAACTAAAGTAATTGGACCTCCGAGGCCCACTCTAATCTTGTTGGATATTTTGATGCCAATTTAGGAGTACGAACAGGAATCACATCGTGTTGCGGACCACGTGGAAGTCTTCGTGGTCAAACTTGAAATAACAGGTAGGACACATGGAAATAACAGGTAGGACACATGGGAATAACAGGTAGGACACATGGAAATAACAGGTAGGACACATGGAAATAACAGGTAGGACACATGGAAATAACAGGTAGGACACATGGAAATGACAGGTAGGACACATGGAAATAGCAGGTAGGACACATGGAAATAACAGGTAGGACACATGGAAATAACAGGTAGGACACATGGAAATAACAGGTAGGACACATGGAAATAACAGGTAGGACACATGGAAATAGCAGGCAGGACACATGGAAATAACAGGTAGGACACATGGAAATAACAGGTAGGACATATGGAAATAGCAGGTAGGACACATGGAAATAACAGGTAGGACACATGTAAATTCGTGCAATACAGCTAACATAGATCGCTTATGAGTCGGCAGATCACCAGCTGCTGTCTCAAATTTTCTACTAAAATGGTATCTTCTGGTATGTTTTCATAACTCAACTTAACTTGATAATTCTTTTCCGCCTACAGCTGGGCCCCCTCAATGACCTCTCCCAATGTTTGAATAAATCTAAATTAAAAAAGGCGGGCTCCTTGGGATTGAAAAACATCCCGCTTTATTACTTTTATATTTTCAAGAAGGAATTATACATTTATTTTACGAATAACGAGGAGATAAATTAGTTTGTTTCTCTTCAAGATATTTGATTTAGAATTCATAATCCGACATTCGTTGAGACAATAAATAATGTCAACGTTATTTTCATCTAGCTAACATTATTGTATTTGTAGCTTGAACGTCACCATTTGTACTCGTATTAAATACGATCACTGTTTGGTAAATATGCAAGGTTCCCGATTTCATACTCACCTATCATTCAAAATCGTACTTCACCTTCTATATGTAGCTGTAAATGAGTTGTAGATATGATATGTTCATATTTATTTGCAAAGTCAATTTTTGTAAATAATGTAGTAGTAAGTGTAAACTTACATTGTTTAGATTTATCTGAACGTGTGTTTTAGGTAAAATGTGTATAAAGCAATTCAACAATATAACATACTTTTTTACATCGCATCAAATCTAATGTAAATGTGATGAAACGCAAATCTTCACTAGGGACCGACTCCTTTCAAGAAGGATCCGTGAGGCTATTGAAATTAGAAAACCAAATTTCAACAGAGAAGATGGCTGGGTTCTTACCTCTGCCTGGGGCCCAGTGGTAAACATAATCAAATAAAAAAATAAACATAACACCTCAAGACAGCAAGACACAACAAGCACCTACTGTTTGCGTTAATCGGAACAACTAAAATTATATTTCTTCTGGTACTTTAAGAACTTAGAACTTATAACATCAGGACATCTGTCATCTCAGTCCACCCGTGACCATGGTTACTGTAAAGCTTCTGAAACGTCGGGCTAGTCAAATGATTAAATAAATCGCGTACACACACATACGCGTATTAGATTTACACCTTTTAGACGTTTCGTTAAATAACTGTATGTTTATGTTTAATGAATGATATTTTAAAACTAAATATAGAAAGCACCGAAATGAATGAAATAACTAAAAATTAATAAAACAATAATAAAAAGTCAACTCCACTAAATAAGAGCAGTGCAATATGTATATTTCCAGTAAAATAAAAGAGACATGTAATGCATTGCTTCTTTATAGTGTATGCGGCCTATAAAACTTGCTGTATTATATTCAGAAAGCAGAGTTAACATTTAAGAAAAATTAAGACGAAACCTAATGTTTAGTCAGAAAGATATGTATAATATAAATGCAATACTAAATATATAAACACTTTTACTTAGCGAAAATACGAGATCCCGTCTTTTTACCCTGTTGATGCTAAATTTTGGCAATCTGCCATACGACACTTCTAAACTTTCCGCCTGCATACTATGACGCGATAGAAAAGAAATTAAACTGATAGCAGTGCAAATCTGTGAATGCACAACATCTTTCATACGGATATTATTGACATACCATACCATTGTGTAACTTGGTATATTTGTAAATCCATGAATACGAGTCAAAAATAAATATGTGGCGAGCTGGTGCTGCCGAAATTGGGTTCCCTTACGACAGTGAGCCGGTTATATATGGTGGTACTTGTGGGTACAAGTACGGTCGCTGTCGGGACTGTGTAAGGGTTTACACAGTCCCGACAGCAGCTCGCAAAGTATGAAACTTACCTTAAAAATGATGCCTTAAATATGTTTTACGGGCTACGATAGTTACCAAATGGCTCCGACTGCAAGTTGGCATTTGCATGCTAAAAACCCTTTAATGACACTTCGTAAGGACTGCGGGAGTATGAGTGGGTACAAATACATCTGGACACCGTTGCAGCTTAACACAAACAACTGCTTTCTGCCACAGCCCTCGCCAGGGCCAATATTCCCAAATGCAAGCTGTGAGAGTCGTTATTTAACTAGTGTGAATAATTAAAACAAGGAGAAAGTTTTAACGCGATTTGGTAGTTGTTAGCCTGGCAATGCAGTCAGCGGGTGGCACATATATTATGTTTAAATATTATACGCGGTCTCAAATTTTACTTCCTCTGGGAGATCCTGGAGGACCTTGAAATTAAAAACGGTTAATCTGAAATGAGATTTGACTCAGTAAAATTATGAAGGCAATCAATCAGTGTATTGGTTGTAAGTTTTAGTACCGTAAAACGTCAGCAGCGCATGTCACTAAATTTTCTGAAGTAGGTCGGGATCAACTACCGAAAGAACCAATTGTACGGACGAAACATGTATATTTAGTTATTATTTAGTTTTTGAACAATAAAAAAATACACACAATACATTCAGAAACATCCATCATTTGGACAGGGTTCGCGCCCACTACCTCTTTTTTTTGCCGCCCTTGGTGAGGTGCCCCGGAACAACAATCATCGGGGCACCTGGACGGCTAGTCAGCCCCCTAAGGAACCAACTCCACCTCCACAGATGGGATTGCCCAGCACTATAGCACAACCCCACTGACTTTGGGACAGTGCAATGGGGTGAGGTTCCCATCCGCGCCCCATGCCGCGTGCGCAAAAGCGCCACCTCCTGTTGCTCATAGGTCCTCTCTTCTTATAAGAGGGGTACCGAGAGCGATTCCTCCTCCTGATCTTTAAGGTCCCTCTTCTTATAAGGTGCAAAGATCCCACTCGGTTCAATTGGCTTCGCCTGTGTTCACCCAAGGCTACTAAGCCCCACCGCCATGGCAAGGCTTGAACCATGGTGGGGTCATAAAGTGTGACCTCCAGCAGCCGCAGGTAACAAAATATCAACAAAGTGTCACCCCCAGCAGGGCGACTGCGACAGCCGTAGGTAACAAAATATCTACAAAGTGTCATCCCCGACAGGGCGACTGCGACAGCCGTAGGAATGTAATTACGTATAAAAAATCTTCATCAAATTCATAAATAATTGGCTCAAGCGGCAATTCACAAAATAATATTACATTTTGGGTTCAATTGCCAGTTTGAAGACACTTTTCTATATATTTCTTTACTGTTTCACATGTTTCAAATACCTCCATGTTATTAGAAACATGTAAAATATTCTTTGTGTATACAAACATATATTGGCCACGTATAGTTTTATGAAGGTGTTTTGCGATGGCTGATTGCATTTGTTACTAAAAGCTAACTGTACACGGCGAGCGCTGCCATGTATACTATGAAGGCGTTTTCAACTGCACCTCGCCCATCTGCCTCACGTATACTATGAAGGCGTTTTCAACTGCACCTCGCCCATCTGCCTCACGTATACTATGAAGGCGTTTTCAACTGCACCTCGCCTCTGCCTCACGTATACTATGAAGGCGTTTTCAACTGCACCTCGCCTCTGCCTCACATATTGTGCGTATGTGATCGATGTCATTTTGGTGCCAACATTTTCCCAGACAGTTTTGAACAAAAATGTTGTAGCTATAACTGCTCCTTGTACTACGATTTATGGGTCCTTAAACAAAAGATTAACTAACAAACATCGATTCTTATATACGTACTTTGTACATAGTATTAAATATATATAATATTAATTATTATCAATGGAGTTAGACATTGCAAAATACCTTTATAAAAATATAACACATCCTTTAATCTTCCAAATTCATTATTAAAAGCCTCCAACTGGCAACGGCATTTCATACCAAACTATTCCGTATCGGATCCAAGAAAACGTAAAGCTCTCTAATCTACTGGCCGCACTCGATTCTGCTGAACATACGATTATGATAAGAAATTTTATAGACATTCAATTACAAGATAAAATAGATAAAACCAACATATGTATAATACTATCTATAGCTCATTATGTCCGTTGTCACTGTAATCTTATTATACTTTACCACAGCGTAATTGAAAATGTAAAGGAAATACTTTTATCGTGAAGGAATTCTAACAAAAGGAACATGTTATCTTTATTTTTGGTAGTACTTCATAGCATCTATAACAAAAATATATTTTCGAAGCTTAGCTCTGGAGTGCAATCACAGTAACAAAGGATATCCTTACATAGGTGTTATTCGTTGAGAAAGGATTGTGAAACAGTCACGCTGAGAGTATCACGTTCCCGCGGTAACATCACTAACGCTTGTTTTCCTATACAAATAAATTCTAAAATTCCTTTCCACATCGTTTTACACTGTGCTCACAAAACATTTCATAAAGGGAATACATTACTTCTACACACACATGTGTGAATACATTACTTCTACACACACATGTGTGAATACATTACTTCTACACACACATGTGTGAATACATTACTTCTACACACACATGTGTGAATACATTACATCTACACACACATGTGTGAATACATTACTTCTACACACACATGTGTGAATACA
>JAFELO010001375.1:9029-45434 GCA_017140195.1 Eumaeus atala
GACGGAATTCGTAACGAAGTCACAAGGCAGAGAACTAAAGTATCCGATATCACGCGACGAATAGGCTCGTTGAAGTTGCAATGGGCTGGTCACACACTCAGAAGAACAGATGGCGGATGGACCAGTCGGGTTCCGGTGTGTTGGCCGCGTTTGGAAAAACGAAGTGTTGATCGACCGTTCATCAGGTGGGAAGACGATCTCTGGGATGGATGCGAGTTGCAGGAGATCGGTCGTCTTAGCGTTCATTGAGAGAGGCATATGTCCAGCAGTGGACCGATGGGAGCTGACAATGATGATTATGATGAGAGACGGCAATAGCTCCGGCTAACTAAGCGACTAGTAAGTGCACATGGAGGTGTGTGCTCCATTACAGGATATAGGCCACGAGCCGTTTACACCTATTAGCTTTTCGTCGTCCGAAATTGTCAAGAGGGTAGGTCTGCAATACTTTTGGTTGCTTGCTCCTGGGCTGTGAGCTCCGCTGGACAACATTTTTTCTCCAGCGTTTATCGAACAATGAATTATGTAGGACAAAGTTCGCCTATTATGGGATTCAAACTTGGAACAAACACAATGGAGTACGTTTTCCATCATCCATGGCGGGCTAAATATTAGTTAGCAATGATTAATTTCTAGATCTAACGGCCTGGCTCGTTACGTGTAACTGGCGCGACCATGACTGATGGATTCAATCCATCATTATGTAGTGTTTGCGCATCACTTTATACCGTTCCTTGTGTCAGTATAATGAATCACCTATGACTTATGGTGCTGTGCTAATTCCACGGAATTACAATCTGCTGAGTGTTTTACTTAATTGTTATAAGTGTAACTCATACAATAAGGTGAATCAGGTGTCAATGCTTCAATGCAGCCTATTAGGCGAGATCTTGTACATTATCATCGCCGTTTAATCGATCTCGATTTTTTAATCCATCACAAGGTTTCTTTAGTGATACAAAAAGAAATAAAGTTAAGAAGTATAAGTGACGCGAGCGCCACTAAACACCCGCATAGTAATAAACGTAAAAATTAACGAACTAAATAAAACGCCACGAACTAAATTAGGCGTCACTTCACGTTCATAGAAATGATCGAGTAGTGCCGAACTGATACTGCTGTAATGTAACAAACAAAATTTATAGTATACAGAGGAAATATTTTTATTTGTTTGTTTGTATCGAATATGCTCCAAAACTACAAGACTGAATTTGAACTTTTTGTTCTAATATAAAACATGCCACGGCATGCATTGCAGCAGAACTGAGCTGGCACGACCGGCGAGGTACCTCTCACTCACAAGATAACTGTAAAATGACAACTTCGGTGTCAAGCGGTATTCGCAAAAAGGCTCCGATTGCCTTTAAATAAATTTGCCGATAAAAAATAATATAAGTTTTGCACATACACATACACACAGCTAGTCATTGATATAGGTAAGACATATTGTAAGAGGACTACTGTCTTTTTCCTTTTCTTTTTTCTTAACTGTCTATAAAGTGTATCGATGCATTGCAGCCTTCAGGATCAGGAAGGTATCTCTCGCTCGCTCAATAGTACCATGAGAAGCGATATTATTCCGCGCAAATACTGCACAGCCTACAATCTATATTACAACACAAAACTTAGTAGAAATTCAGTAAAATATAACGGGGAATTTAATTTGAGTTCGAAATCCTAACTTCATTTGAAACCACTTAAGTATGAAATTAAAGTGCAAAGCGCACTTGAGCTTTTTGGAATTGAAAACGACTGCAAGCCGATGCAAAAACTGTGAAACAACTCTTGGCTTCGCTTGCTGAAAACATTCCTACGATTTACCAGTCTTACGTCGTACTATGCAAAGGTTACAAGAATACCAATAATTTACAAGATGGTTTCCTTTTTTTTTCTTCGAATATTTTGTTCTTTACTAGCGTGCTGCAAGGGATTTCAGCCGCGTAAGCATATTTCAGCGGTGTTCAACATTTGTATAAAATGTTTGTCACTCCTTTCACACCAGAATTTCCACAAATCGTCTCAATCTCTTACGGAAGCACCTTCCATTCCGCAAGGATCTCTCTCTCTCGCTCTCTCTGCAGGTTTCTCATGCCAAATTTCAGCTTTTTGCGCTCAGTAGTTTCGGCTGTACGTTGTCTATCAGTCAATCAGTAACGGAAGAGTTTTATATAGGTAGAGAATATTATATTGTTTATAATGCTTAAGACAACATGAATATAAAATACACCCCAATTTTTTAATAAGGATGTTCAGCTGGCCAGTTTCCATCCAGGCTGGACCCAGTTGTATTCTAGTACAGACCACAGTCGTGTTGTCTTCGTTGAAGGAGACCGGTTGGGTTTCACAGGGCGAACGATTAGTCTGAACGAAAATTGCCGATGATTATCAGAATCATAATTAGCTATTGACTTACTTTAGTTTTTCTCAATAGGCCACCGAAAACTTAGAAACGAATTTGCCATGGAAGCCACTGCTCTCCATCACGCGATATCCCTATGAGCCCCAGACATACAAACATTATCCCATTAGGGACTTAAGTAAACGTGAACACTTGCGACAAAAAATCGTAAAAAATGAGATAGCATAGCTATTTCTTCACGTCAAAGTTAAGTGACAGAGTGGTCGCGTCATGCCATCAACACAGAAATATATAATAATAGAATGATACTTTCAAAAACACATAAAGAACCGTTAGACAATATTAAAAGGATGGAATAGTTATGCTCAATATTAGACTACTTTTTCAAATATATTCCGAGATCTGCATATAGATTAAAAGTTATAAATGGTAAGAAGAAAATTAAATTCGCTTTGCCTCTGGCGCAGTGTTCTTTTTATCTTAAGTGAAATTACTTTAACTTAAATGCACTTTTCGCCCTACATCTTTGTGCGCAATAGTTTTACTCCAGTAGAAGCTTCTTTTGATAATACAATACTACTAAATGTTTGCTAAATCCTGTTTCTTTGAAAACATTGTTTTAAAACAATAGTGAATAATATAATGATACTATAATATAATTATATCTATTTCGAAACACTTAATGAAGAGATAATTCTGAACATTAAGGAGTTGATTAATTTATATAATATAAGGTTCGTATTTTATTAACTAACGAGCAATCAGAGCCTTACGCAAACTTTCGCTCAAATGATATTTGATGGCTCACCGAAAACTTTGTGAGTATGGTAAAGATAACTTGTTTCGTACCGTGTTTGACTGTAAGAAATGTCTCAGCTTAACTGTTACTTTGTAGCGTTGTCTTGATAGTTATACCCGATCATGCCGGCCCAATTTAAATGCAATGAATCTTTCCAGTACCTGTTACTATAAATCCCAATTAAGAGAACCTTGCTAATGCCTGAATGGGGAAGGGATTACGATTACTTTTAACGCGAGTATATGGAACTGGCGTTAATAGAAAAATTGTAACATAAAACCCGACTGCTTTAAATTCTAATGTACTCCTTCATTATCATTATCAGCTCTTATCGGTCCACTGCTGGACATGGACTTCTCTAAATAAACGCAAAGACGACCGATCACCTGCTACTCGCAACCATCCCGGACCGGCTATATCACAGAGATCGTCTTCCCACCTGGTGAACGGTCGACCAACACTTCGTTTTCCTAAACGCGGCCTCCACTCCAGAACTTTACTGGCCCATCTACCATCTGTTCTTCTGAGTGTGTGACCACCCATTGTCACTTCAGCGAGCCTATTCATCGCGTGATATCGGATACTTTAGTTCACAGCCTTATGACTTCGTTGTGAATTCTGTCGGACAGAGACAGCCAAAATAGCACGTACAATAACAGGTTTATCTAACGCAAACTACAACTACAAGTCCTAAATTAAGAGCCTATTCGTCGCGTCATATCGGATACTTTAGTACTCTGCCTTTCTTTTTCTCTAATGTACTTACCCAGTACCATTCTTGCTGTTAAGGCGATAATTTAGACACCTCATACGTTCAAACAACTTACATGCAAGTGTACATGCACATGAAAAGCATTACCCGTTTTTGGCGGCACAGTTTACGATTTCTTTTGCTCAAATTCTCTTTCTTTCTTAAGCGATAGAATGTAAAAAGGAAATGAAAGAATACTTTGGCCTAAGAGCCTCTTACATAAGCGTTATATTCTTGATTCGGAGGCCATAACACCATAGGGGGTGTTTTGTATGCGTGCGTCGCAACACGCACTGCGGAACTTCCGTCGCTGTGCAATAAACCATAGGTTAAACGCCCTGATATTTCAGCCAAGGTCCTTTTATGTGAGGGAATGTGACCTTTGGATGTATTACGAATCTTGTTTCTCGTAATTTTTGTAAGGTGGAAATCCCGTGGGGAAGGAAAGGGTAAAACTTTTACTGACGGCGCAGTAACGATTAAATCTACGAATATTACATTTGACTCTAGAGCAACTCCGTGAAGTTTTATCCGCAAATATCAATGGCTGAGCCACCGGAAACTTGCACGTGGCACGAGACATGACAGCATTGTCCATTCCGTCTGTCAAGGCGCTGTCATGGCAATGAGGCTAGCCAGCACAATTGTAATGCATCATGTCTCTATAGTGTAAAATAAGACAGAGATCAAACAATAGCCATCATTAATTTTCTAGACGTAGATTTCTGAATCAGATAATTTCTCAGATCAGATCCCGAAACGACACGGAGATAATTTCGGCAGATCCAGAGATGGTCAAGACGTTACCTTGCCGCAGCTATGGGTATCTGGGTTAAGGCTGTGACGTGACGATCTGTGCATATTCTAAAACCACCAAACTTCTGCATATTATGAGACCAGCTAATCTGTTAAACCTGAGTATCTGAGCAGTCGGTGGTCCATTGGGAGGGGGGAGAAAGGAGGGTAACGCATCTGCGTAACAATCATGCGAATGTCCCCATGGACATTTTTTGATGACTACCGACACCCATGTGTACGTCAGTACGCTGCAAATTTTGTCCTCCTGTAACATAAACCCTATGTCTTTTGACATTCTTAGCAGATGGGATGAACTCGGTATACGTAATGTAAGTTTTATTGTTTCCGTAATTTTTCCCCGTTTACGATCGAACGCCGGTGAACTATAAACCCACTCACACACATGGACATCAAATAAAACGGGAGTGAGACATAACGATAAATTTTCACATGACGAGCACCTTATAATGTTACTGAACGATAAAAGTACTTGAGCCGGCACGTCTTAGCGTAGGGTTGTAACAGCGCGTGAAATGTTATATTTTTTAAAGTTATCTCCTTAAGATATGGTTCGAGAAGATCGATATGAATAAATATGAGGTGAAAAGTCGTATGAAGCATTAACGCCAGAGATGTGACGCTGAGCATAACGCATTTACACTGGCACGATCGGGAAGTACCTCTTGCTCACACAACAACGCATTAAAGTGTCAGCTATGCTGTCGAATTTCGTGCGGTGTGTGAATTTCCGGTGGCAGTGATTGAGGTGGGGCAATGCGTCTACACAACCTCTATGCGAATGTTTATTGACACCGATAGGAACCAAAACCCTCCGGCCGCTTATTTGCAACAAAAAATTTGATGACCAGCGGCTTTGTTGGACGAGGACGACACGTTTATAAAAAAAATGTTTTACAAACGGTTAAACAATCAGGCGCCGTTTTACATATCCTTGCAAGAAAATTTACTTAAGCAAATTTCTTTATACATAAGTTATAAAAACTTGGATTATCCAAGTGAAAGTCCGAAGCACTAACCCCTTGACCACTTAGGCTCAATATAATATTTTACTAAATTAATATCATGTGAACGTTATTGAAATACTAAGTGTCTGTTTTACAGCTTACTATTAATAAGCTATTGAAAACTTAACTATCAAATACCACATAAATGCTTCATTTTATTTCTTCTAAATGGAACCTCCGTAACTAAAAAATTAAGTTTCTAATAGACGAACTGGGACTTTAATTAGAACCTGTAATATCGGCCCCAAGGGCAGTAAAATGTCGCGTTGAAACAAACAAACATGTACCAGAGATGAATGTTAAAAATATGTTTTTAGTAAACTAGGACATGTAGGATGATGATGAGGCACGAAGCCCGTGACATGTTTCTGTCTCCCAAGTCGTGCTACATTCTCATACTGTACGAGATTTTATTGTAAGTTAACTGTTGCTAGAGAGTTATAATTTATTGCTTCACTTTTTGTTTATGTACAAAAGAAATAAAATGTTAACTAAGAATATATAGTGTTGCTAATCGGATAAGGCAATCGCTTATCCGTAATTAAGAATGCTAATGTACTGTAATAATAATAATGTCATTTTAGCATAATTCATGTTACGGCGATGTCTTTGCTTACGTCGTACAAAGCGATCACACGAGTTCTAGTGGACCTGAACTGTGTGGAATTTTATTCTACGCCAATTCCTACCGGCATTTTGGTTAAAAAATATTGCTTCAAATTTGTTTGTGGACAAAATAAAATATTAACTACGAATTGTAGAGTTTTACTAATCAAAGAATATATAATAATAGGAGATGCTAGTGGAAAGTTATACTAATATCATCCTAGACGAATTAGATCTTACCCTAGAATAACAAAATGCGCCTTACTTTTCTTCTTTATACATAATATTGTGAGTTCTAATTTCAAATTAAAATATAGTGCTATTTTCTTAAGTTTTGTTATCCAATCGTTGTTAGGTTGTATTGTAGGGATTTAGACTTAAGTTTATAATTCTTGGTTCAATAGATGTATGACCTAATATTTACGATGCCGTCTTAAGTTTACGTGAATGGTCACGGGTGGAATGGTCACTGTAAAGCTTCTGAAAGCTTCGGGCTAGTTAAATGATTAAATAAACCGCGATAGATTCCGTAAAAGTAGTTTTATTGTAGTTTACGATGTCTTTAAATAATCATTTTTTTTTAAATGAGCAGGACATAGTACAAGATACAAGTGTGTATGTGTGTGTGTACTGTCATTTCCTCTATTTTGATGGGGTTGCAATCCGACTCTGCAGGTGAATAATCAGGCGCAGGATCGGCTTGATCGGTTACGGTCTTTAACACTCGGAACAGTTAAATGAAAAATCGCAATCACTTTAATAATGATTATTTTAAGAATGCTTTTGTTAATTTTTATTTTGAATAAACAATGTTCGCTTACCACTATGAAAAGTGTTAGCAACAATATATTATATTATTAAAAAAATTGGAGCAAATATATGGTACTGAATTAAGAATTATGAATTTTTTTAGATTGAATTCGTGGCCTTGCCTCTAGTTATAGATACGTATCACGATCCCAAAGCAAGTCATCGTGAATATTCTGTACAATGAAGAAAGACTATCCTAAAGGTCTGCGATTTGACTAAGAAATAAAATGAAATAATGAAAAGATAAAACCCGGCTAACGTACCGTTAGTTTCGCGAAGTGCCCAGGCCACTGACAGTGGCGTAATAAGTCGGCCCCGGGCCTCGCCTGAGGGGCCAAAGTCACAGAATAATGCCCATTCGTGTCGTTCATTTAGTTTATCAATGTTGGTAGACAGAGGTACACGATATATTTATTTCACTGAAATTACAATAAAAGTTTATTTTTTATGTTACAAATTTACTCAAGCTTCAGACATTCGTGGATCAAACCTTTAAAAGAAAGTACAAAAAATAGATTATTAAATTAAATATACAGGTACCAGATATGTAATAGAGATGTACGTTTAAATTTAAGAAATTAAAATTATTAATTATTGTAAATTGTATTACACATTTTTATTAAGGTTTTCGTCGCAATCTGAAGGTGAATTTCGTCTCCTTGGAGTGGAATATCTGGGCAGTGTACACTTGGTTTACATACACACATACAAAGAGTAAGATTACATTATATGTCTGCATAACGAACTTCAATGTACGAGATAAAAATTACCTTCCCAGGACTTGAACCCGTAATTTACGTCCGCACACGCCTTGCGTACTGCGCTAATCAGTCGTCATATTTAATTTCAGTACAATATCAGCAATTAAGTGGTAGACAACCCTATATCGCACAATTTGTAACGTTGCAATCAGTCGTAGGACGTTATTACGGGCTCTCCTGAAGTATTATTGTGACAGTATAACCCCCTTCTATAGATATAGAGATTACGAGTAAGTGACGTATGGCGGCGGCCGGAATGCCACTTCCTTTGTTACACGAAAAATATGTACGATCTTATGTGTGTGACCCATGTGAAGAAGAACATGTTTTATTATCCCGGCAATATATATGTGTAAGTATTTAGATAGATGTGTGAGTTAATCTCTTACCTAAAACTATTAAATGGATCAGGCTCAAATTTTGAGACATAGATATATATTACAACCTATATTTTCATATAAGAACACGATCTCCGTACAGTAGCCGGTCCGGGATAGATGCGAGTAGCTGGAGATCGGTCGTCTTGGCGTTCATTGAGAGAGGCATGTATCTAGCGTAGCATAGCCGATAAGTGCTGATAATGATGATTCTTCATACCCAAAATACGAATGGCTGAAAATATTTTATGCAGATGTAACCTTACAGCATGTAAAACATATAAAATGTATTTTTTTATCTATCTACGTCTTGAAACGTTACCAAATCAAGGATACAATATTCATAATTTTTTTCTGCCACTAGATCATTAAGATTTTTTTATCACGAGGGGACACAAGAGCCTTTCAATTACTACCAATTCACATCTACTACAAGGGTTATCCGATATTTTGGGCTCCTTTACCTCTGCCCGTCTCATAAACTTACTCACCTAAATCGCGACAGTGCAGCTTTCACGCAAGTATGTTGTGGGCATGAGTTTCCAGCCTATTTCAGCTGCAGTACAGCAATATTTCTCAAGGTACGCAACCCAAGGTAGTGTCATGCAGCATTGCAGCAGAATTGGCTCGGCCCGACCGAGGAGGCACCTCTCCTTCACATGACACCACCGCAAAGTGACAACCATGCTATTGCGTTATTTGAGAGTTTCCGGGAGACCTAGGATGGAGGGGAGGGAAAGGCGTAGCATAACAAATAAGGATAGTTGTGGGCATCAGTAGTCATCAAAGGCTTCGTTTGGTCTCGTATATATTAAATATATGTGTTGGGGCACAGCCGGTGGGTGGTGCGTCTATCCATCCCCCTGACAGCAGTATCACCATATCATTTTATGAACTCCGTCGTCACGTATTGTCACGCTATATCGCACTTTTATTGCCAATACTTTATCAATAGTCCCCTGGAACGGGGAACGTTTTTTATCCTTCGATTTTATGAGCACAACTTGAGCTATTTATAAAGTTTCTATCACGATTTATGATTTGGCACATATGAATATTGAAAGTATTCGTATATGTATTATTAAGGCTATATTCAATTTCCTGAAGCGGAATTTCGGTTTGAGATTCCACATTCCACGACACTAGCGCAAACGTTCGGTTCTCATCATTGGGAATGTATATAGACAGTATGGAGGACCGAGAGGCCCAACCCCTCCCCTCGACTCTGACGTCGGGGGCAGCTCACGCACAATATCTGAATTGGCCTCGGCACCGACGTGATCGGTTGGCTCACAGAGAGGATCGTGACCGAGATGTATGCACCGGCACAAGCAGAATGTATGTAAGCAGCGGGCACACAGCGGGACTGATAAGTAGAGATAATTACATTTCGTTATATTATATCTTACTACCACAATACCGAAATTGCCTAGTAGAACGACTTTATTCCGAACATATTACAAACGCTCATTTACAACTTGTTGTAATCAAACCTGAAACAACAATATAAAACATAGATACAGAATTTCAAGGTATCCCGTACATAATTTCAAACGGTACGCGAACACGTCTGCGTCTGCATTTATAACACGAAAACGTTTTAAATTCCATTGCAGTAGACAGACGCTCTTCCGAGACATTTTAGTCTATGGTACGGTCAGCAAAAGACGACTAACATATGTCCAATGGCCAAATCCAATAAAACAAAAACTAAAATCGTGGCGTCGGGCGTTTAATTTGGGTCTATCATAACTCTAAGAGTTCATACTGTTTTGGCTCCTCCAAAAGTATAAACTGTTAAATTGATAAAGTATTTTTGAGTTAATGTTGTTAAAGCTATGCTGAATGAATGAAATTTAAGTCTTTTGTACAGCACCAAAAGCCGATTAAGACATGTCCTGTGCCCATATACAATAAAAATAAATGAAATCGTGGAAGTGGACATTTAATTTGGAAATAAAATTACAGAGTCCAGCTGGGTCAATTACACGTTCAGCATCAAAAACGTTTTTCAAATTTAGACTGATTTCGAATGCGTATGTTCCCAAAAAGAGAGCTCAAATCATGAAATCATACTTTTAATTCAGACCTCTTATAATGGTTTAGGCGGTAAGTTTGATCAAAATGTATGCTACGCTACTAATATTAAAAAGCGAAAGAACATATGTATGTTTTATTCTTTCACACAATAGCTACTGAATGGAATTGTGTGAAATCTGCCACATATATTAATTACAGCCTGGAATTACATTTTTTTTTCACCGCCAACAAAATAAAACAAATATGAGATACATTTTATTCGGGGCAAACTCGCAAAGCACGGCTAGTCCTTTGTCAAATAAACTGAACTGTTACAATTTTATTGCTGACAGTACAACTTTTAGCTCAGAGTCTCGGTTTAGTCCAAATACTTGCGATAGCTTAAAATGTAATAGTCATGCGTGCTAATCGGTATTATCAAGTACTAAGATATGCGGTGTTAAGATCTTTTATTCTTTAAATCACATTCATGTAGTGCTTATTTTAATCTTTGAGCTGTTTCGTACAAACGCATATTGATATTATGGAATAGTCGTAGCTTTTGGTGTGGTGACTAAGAGATGTGCCATTTTGCACTGCATCTGAATATGATCGGCATGATCAGGGGAGACGCGGAGGCGTATCACTGCTCTTCCGTGGTTCCTCCACCGGCGGATGTAACGGCAAACGGCTGCTGCTAACTTGGTAAGTAGTAGGGACTGTCTTTCAGTTTCACAATCCTACAGACAACACATTTTGAAGGCATGCTCATAATATAAGCGTCGAAATAAAACGTATCACTTCCTACTGTGGACTGATATTTGCTGTTGATATATAATATACAACTAGGACCTATTAATAATTTTATCATAAACACATCTGAGATCGGACACGCATTATACTCATAACTGCAAGTATACATATAACATGAAATTTAATGCTTTCCGTAGTATTCTTATCGAAAACACATAAGCGTTGCAGAACTATCCAGGGTTGAACCACTCAAATGCTATATGAATTTAATCAATTCAATACGAGGCTGTGTCCATTTCACTGCTAATTTGCATTCGAATTGATTGATTTTACATACCACGGCCGATTGCAGGTTATATCTGCTAGCAAGCTGCCGTAACTAACGTAACGTGTGAAACAGCTTGATGTAGTTGGGATAAAAACTTTCAGGGAAGATAATATCTTGGAATAAAATTGCCACACAACTTAACATTACTTGACCACGGGACCTGAAAAAAAAAATTAATATGTACTTATCTGTCTGGAAGTAAGCGATTTTCTTAAAAAGCTTCCTAAGAAAGTTTCCTATGCCATGAATATAGCGTTTCCTGAAGAAGGGTTTAAAAATTTGTTAAGTAGCTGTTGTCACAACGTATTTATGAGTGAAGCCGTGGCATATCACTATGTATATAATTTTATATGCTATGATAGTTAAAGGGTTAGTGAATCTTATCGCGGCTTATTTAGTTATTTGCAGGACCAAATTTTAGATAATTTTAGCAAAACTTTAATAAAACCATGTGGCATTATTTGATTTTTCTTTTTATTTCAAATTCTTGATTCACACTTTTACTATCTGCTTACGTACTTAACTTCATTATGAAGCCTTTTTGTACTTGAAATTTCTATTTCAGAGTGATGACCAATCTTCATATGATCAGTCACAAACATTCACACAAATACACAATTTTCCATTTATCACAATAATTTTGAAGCATTAAAATATGTTATATGAATATTTCACAGACACATAAATTAAAATTCCACTTGCAATAAATGGTTATCAATCAGTATTATAATTTAATGCAATATAGCAGACTGTTAAATAATTAAATTACAATATGATTTGACTAAGTTTTTGCATTCATGTTTTATAAATTATTGAATATGGTTCAGTAGATTCTACAGGTTTCGAAACAGTTTCTTTGAACTTTTCTGGGCCTAGGTTTTCTCTGTGATCTGCAATAGACCTCATCGTAGTTGACACATCAAGCAACGCCGCAAGTATTAAAATTAGGAACAAAGGTGGAGTACGATTCACTTTTTTTAATAAGGTTAGCTTTATTGAAAATCGCGTAACGCCAAAATCTTTCTGGCGCGACACTTTCTCTATAACTCAGCCGTATTCAATCCTGCTAATCGTTCGACCGCCACAGAATAAAGCAGCCCTGCTTTTTAAAATGGCTAACCGTAATGAAATACGGCGATTTACTGCTACCCTGACTGCGACATTTTCGTAGAACCTAATGTGCATAGTTTATTTTTTAACTGTACATACTCACAGTGTATTCAATTCTCGACTATGATTCCGATTTTTTAAGAATAATACGAGGGTATAGTCTTAAAAGTTATGCCTATTACCTTTACAAATTTCATTACATAGTCTTCCACGCACAACCCAGTCCATTCACGTTACCAACGTATATTTTAATCATTTAATAAACCAGTTTTATCATATTGTAGATGTTACTTACGAGCATGAATAGTGCATTGTGCCGAATACATTCCATGTTCAATCCCGCTAATTGTGGATCTATTTTTGGGAACATATAGGCAATCTAAAAATGTCGATACATGATATTCTTCCCGGAATAGTATCCCAAACTACTATACAACTTTGTCCAGCTCAAAAAACTGGCCATGTACGAGTGGAACTCGCGCGTTGATCCGGTGATTGATAAGTACCTGAAACGACAAAGAAAAACTTTAATAATCTATTTAAAACAATTTTACTTTTCAACGTAGTTTCTTCTACCTAGATACATTTAATCCAGCTCTTCTCCAATGCCGTTTCACAGAATGTTTTCTCTAACCGCTCAAAATACTCGTCTACGGCCACAATGGCTTCATAATTTCATGAAAATCTATTAACCACGTAACTATTTCTTCGGGATCGAGATTCGGGAATAAGTGGAAGTCACACGGGGTTCTGGTGAATAGGGGGGATGCAGTAACAATTCGAATCAAAATTCATGGAGTCTGGCAACTGCAACCATTTACGAGTGCATAGGTGAGTTGTCGTGGTGGAATAAAACTTTTTTTGGTTAAATGAAGCCGTTTCTTTCGGATTTCTTCACTAAATTTTTGTAGCAAGCTTGCATAATACTTTCTCTCCATGTATTATTTTTCCTGCTATCTGCCGCAACTTTAAGCGCCGATCATTCAAAACGATTTTATGAATGTGTTTGATCATGTCCGGATTCGTGACTTCATTTGGACGGCCAGAGATGTTGGAGTCTTCGCAGCTCTGATCGCACGTTTAAAATCAGTTACCCACGTGTCAATGTGGGATTAGTATTATCTAAAACACTTTCTAGCTCTTCTTTGACTTTAATCTGGGTTGCTGTTTTCCCTTTTAAAACGTTAAAACTTTAACACCGCACGAATTTCGCTTCTTTCCATTGTTGAGAAAATTTACAGCAGAGAAAGTCCTAGGTCCCGCACACAAATTCTATCTTATAAATTTAATCTATAAAGTCAAATTTTGCGTCCTATTTTCGAAAAGATGATAGAATATAATGTAATAAATTTTGTTTGCACATTTTTTTTGAAGTTCGTGGTTTCGGACAGTTATCGATCAGCCCTCGTATATTCAAACCAAAGAAATAATCTACTTACCTAGGTTGAAAAACTTATATTTGCGGGTGTCTGCATACAGTTTGTATGAAACGAACAACGCATCTTCTTTTTTTTCTTGTCCCTAGCCTTATCCCGCTTCTATATTAGACGGTGTCGGGGTCGGCTACCTAGGCTAGGGGATTTCACGTGAGCGCCAGTTTTTTTCTTCACGTACTACTCATATAATTTGATAATAGTACTTTTTATTGATTTAATTATTATTTACAAAATAATCTTACTACAGTAGAAGAAACCAAGCTCTCCGTGAATACCTGTGCTTTACACACTTTCGACCCTTAGGTACTTTATAATTCACCTACGCTTTCCGCTATAGACGCTTGCATATAAGAAACAACTAACCCGACATTCCACTATCTGTCATTACTTAACAAGCTTTCAGTTCTCTGTTAAAAAACGGTGACGTTTTAAGTATTTAATTTCACAATTCGCCGATGTAGCTTGAATTTGTAATTTGAGTTTTGTGCATTAGCTTCTTTCTGCGGTCGAAGCCTTCAACCAGAATAAGCCACGGTTTTCGTAAAAAAGCAATATCGTAGTATCAATAATCACATTAAGCCTCTGCGATATTCCGAAGGCTTTATTGATAATTTTAGAGTTCCGTTTCGTTGGCGGAGCATCAAAAGAATTTAAGGATCTAGTCTAGTGGATTAAATTCTTCGCAAATTGGTCACGATTGGTCATAAGGTTTGGCTAATTAGTTAAGCTTACTAAAGCTGTTATAAGCAACTTAAAATTTCTCGGCGACAGCGGTTCTTTTGGCGGGACACTGCAGCCTTCTGAAGTCTGTCTGAAGAAGAATAGAGCCTCAAATTTGTAACGAATTGGTCATAATTGGTCAAAATAGGTTGGTTACCGAAACCCAATCTGCGATTGCCAATTCACCTGCTCAGCGTGGCAATTGCAAGCATTTACCTCAACGGACGACAACAAAGAATTCGGCCCCCAGTTCCCGGTAGCTTCAATAGCCCTAGCCACGGCGGCGGCCACGGTAACGGTGGAACAAGGTACTAAGAATCTTCGGGCTACTTGCTAATAATTGCTAACACCGATTTGACCTGGCTACTTATAACGGACGAACGCTTAGATTGAGTAACCACTTGATTGAGCTGGAGGTGGAACTGGCAGATGGGCCAATATGCTGCTGGAGTGGAGGCCACGCTAAAGAAAGCGAAGTGTTGGCCGACCGTTTATCAGGTGGGAAGACGATCTCCGTGCAGTAGCCGGTCTGGGATCGACGCGAGTGGCAGGAGATCGGTCGTACTGGCATTCATTGAAAGAGGCCCAGCAGTGGACCGATATCTTTTACACACGATTGCAATTTTGGCGTCCTTACTATTGATCTGTCAGTGCGGACCGTTGTTTACCGAATATGTCAACGTCTAGTGGCTTGGGTTAGTTCGGAGTTCAAATGGTCTGTCGAAATTACAACATTGAAATTTTTAATCTCTTGCCGTCTTTGTTACAATTTATTTAGATTCTATATAGGGATACCAAGAATAGGGGTAAAGGGCTGTTAAAGGTTTAGTCAGACTTTTAAATACATTAATTCAAATTCAATTCATGGTCTTTCCACATTCACAATCATGAACAGACTTAAAGTAGTACTAGAAACAAACCATGGAATCAACACAGTTTTTAATAAAGTTTAGTGAAAAGCGAGGGAACGAAGTGTTATCTTTGCATTTGTCCGAGACTCCCTGCAGCAACCAGAATATGTCCTATTATAAATCAATCCTCTCAACAGCAGACTGGCTGTTCTTCAGCCCTCAACTTCAATAGTAGAAGATAATGTTGACATCATATCTTCACTTTAAATCTCAGTTTAATTAAAAAAACGGAAAAGGAGTAGAGCTATTTATATAAATTTCGTGCATCATGACACGAAAATATAGTCTCCCAGGTAAAAAGGAAACTATTCAATTATCATCTGGTGGTGGAAGATAGCGTCAGCCATCCCAAATATATCCGACCTCAACATCGCAAAAACCTTACAGTCAAAGATGACAGAAATATTTTTTATAAAATGTTTAAGCAAAATATAATTGCTTTATCTTTACATGAAATCTGACATTGATAAAATTTATTGAGCGATTATGACCAATTTGTGACTGATTTGCACCACTATTCGAAGCGTAATATTTCATAAAGTTTTGACTGTGGAGCTACTTTAGAATCGCTTGAGAATCTACAGTATGACTGACCAATTAGTAAAATATATTGACAATTAAGACCAATTCGTAGACGACTTGAATCATTTTGAAGGGGCTCGATAGGGTTTCAATGGTCTGCCAAAAGAACAGTAGTGACCTTGAAACAGCTTCACGTAGCCTGCCGTCGTTATAATATCGCTGGCCAATTGGCCAAACTTATTGACCAATAAAATTTCCTTAGACGGTCCGCCTAAAGAACAGTATACACTCATAATAAATTTCTTGTCAAAGTTACAGTTATGCTGACCAATTATGATCAATTCGTGGCTAATTAGATCCACAACGAGTGAAGTCAATAAGATTTCGATTGTCCGCTAAAAGAACAGAAATGACCTTGAAATTTTAAGTCGCATACAGTAGTACACCTACTGAACAATTGTAACTAACACATGATTAACTTCTTTATATGACTCACCTACGGAACGGAGCCCATTTTGAGTGCTATTAGGAATAAGAATAATCAATAGACTTATCACCACGTTAGTCTAGCCCTCAATTTATAAGATTATATTAAATATAATAATTCCTTCTAGTGGCTGCAACACAAGTCCTCACGACACCGATCACATAAGCACCGTAGAGACTTGTTTTACAGGTACTACACTGAGGTAATACATTTAATATATTTTACAGGTACTACACTGAGGTAATACATTTAATATATTTTACAGGTACTACACTGAGGTAATACATTTAATATATTTTAAGGTCTAATGAAATAAAACTCTAATTTGTGGTTTACACTTTTTGGGAATATGTTCATATCCTTATATCGATACAGATCCTCGCAATATTTTTATTTAACCGTATATCTCGAGACTGGGCCGTAGTTATTTAGCAGCCTCTGCTAAATTTTAAACACAAACAATAATAACATTATCAATGACACTGCAATAATAGTATCTTTTGTGTTCTAAGAATTTCATTTCAGAAGATATCTCCTCTTATACTTTATTTTCTACCGTATCTCTGTAAGTAAGCTTAGTCTTAGCTTATCTAAAACGAACATGAAGGGTTTGTTTTAAGGCAATAAAAATTATACTATATTAAATGATCCTTTATATGATTTTTGAAGTCCAAAAATATAGACGAAAAGTAAAAAATTCGAAGACTTTTTGTACTTTACGGTATACTGGCACTGAACATATCTCATTCACATTTATACCGTTTGAAAATTGGTTGCCGAACCGTCCAATCCTGAAACTAAATTTGTATCAATCTGATGTTCCATGTTTAAACTGTTAACATGACCGCGGTTTTTTTAGAAATACCAGGATGTAGATATTTAGGCCATCTATTATGTTAATTTATTATATACATAACTGGTGTACCGGGCTCTTGTCGCAAATTACTACACGGATTTGAATAAAACTTCGAACCTATGTGTAAAGTTATTAAGACTTAAAATAGGCAATAATTTATTTCATACATATACATTAAAAATGATATATATGAATAATTAAAAAAAATCGACAAAATCTTTTTGATACATGATTACATTCACGTAAATCAACTGCTGATAGCTGCACAAAAAATATCCACTGTCTTATTTGATGAATTCTAGCCGTAGACGTGTGGAATAAGAAACTAAAACATAAAAAATGAAAAAAAAAATAGCATTTTAGTTATAGTTATTGACAAATATCATATATATATGTTACTGATAACGATTTTTTCACTGAATAACATAATATTTGACAAAAAAAAATTATAGATGTTTTAAAAGTGGCGAAATTAGTAAAGCAATATATTGATTGAACGCGAATGTTTCGCTGGCGGCACGGTCTATGTTGCATGTAAGAATTATTAGCATCCGCTTAAAGAAAACTCTACTCGTTACAATTTTGTCGTTCTCTTATTTATTTATTTTTCCATGACAGTCAAATTGCGCCAGTAACGTTATAAATCAGACGAGGACAGCGAAACACTTCTTCCTTAGGAGTCCAGCGAAAAACTAAATAGGGGCGTTTCACATAACCAGGTGACATCTGCAGAAATTTGCAGTCCCAAGAGGCCAATATCCAACCGTCAACAGACATTACGATCGTCATAACCATAAGCCTCTATTGTTCCATTGCTGCACATACCCCTCTTTCAGTGAACATAAAGACGACCGGCCGTTAATGGCTAATGGCCGGATTAACGACTGGTCTATGGGTGAGAGTTATGTCCATCAGTGGACGTCATCCGGCTGATGATGATGATGATGACGATGATTGCTCTTTCGTTTTAAAATTAAAACGTACCGATAATAAATACAACTGTAAAACAAAATGAATCTCTATTTTGCTTTACAAATAAAACCGCATGGATTTCATAACTGAAACCGTAGATCGTAATTTGAAAAAGTTTCCCTTTTATATGAAAGTAGGTAAACGTTGGTGTAGTGGTAATATGGGACGCGCTGAGCCGTAATGCCAACCGTTCGAAACTGTTTTTACGTAAAATAACAGTATTTCTAAATTAACTATGAAGTTTTGAGATTTTTACTCTACCGTAACTAAAAAATATCAAAAGTAAACCGCGATGAAATCTCGTGGAGTAATATTTGTGTTTGGCGAGATTGTGAGCCATAAATAATAGTAATCATAATCTACATTATAAAGTAAATGTTATACACCGTGTTGCAAGTGGACAAAAGCGCAGTTAAAGCCAACGAAGATCAGTATCAACGTTGCTCCAATTAGTACGTGGTTGGTGAGGTGCCCCAGAACAACAAATCATCAGGGCACCTCGATGGCGAGTCAGCCCGGTAAGGGACCAACTCCACCTCCAAAGATGGGGTTGCCACTCACTACAGGACAACCCCACCGACTTCGGGACAGTGCGCAAAAGCGCCACCTCCTGTTGCTCTTTGGTCCCCTCTTCTTATAAGAGGGGTACCGAGAGCGATTCCTCCTCCTGATCTTTAGCCCCCTCTTCCCATAAGAGAGGTGCAAAGATCCCTATCAGTTTAATTAGTTTCGCCTGGGTACACCCCAGGCTACTAAGACCCACCGCCACGACAAGGCTTGAACCATGGTGGAATCTAACTGGAAATCCTATACTGATTGGCGTAGACAGCAATGCGCATTCACCACTCAGGTTCTGTGAACGTCGTAAAGACTCGGGGCGAGGGCGAGACACAGAGTATAGGAAGACCCAAATGGAGGGCTTCATATTGAGCAGAGGTCTATTAAGAACACAATAAGCAAGGCCAGCCTCCACCGTTCTACGGACCAAATGGTTATTCTAATGTGGATCACGACAAGAGGAGTACCGATATCAGCGCGTTGACGAAGGCGTTAGCTTAAGTGACCATCTGCTAATTACATATCAAATGTGTAGCAGTGTATCAAGACCGATATCGACAGAAGAACCATTCTTTAGACTAGCCTTTCTCGAGAGAGGGGTAGATTGGGCCTACTTTCGATTGATGCTATGATTGCGAATGGGTAAACAAGACACCAGGAAACCAGCAAATTAACTTTCCAAGCAGTTTAGTGAAATTGTTAAGCAAACTACCAAAATAAACCTCGGATAACGCAAGGATCTCCCCATCCTTAGTAAGGGGCTACGAATGGTGGAGTCCGACTCTGGACCGTCTGCGCCGTAAGGTCAAGGCCGCACGACGATGTTAGCAGAACACGAAACGAGTAAATCCCACAGGCGATATCTCACTGCAGGAAGCCCTATGTGCAGCCAGACAAGAATATAAAGTGGCCATGCAGAACGCTGAAATTAAATATTTTAGAGATGTTGCTGAGACGGGAAATTAGAATCCTTGGGGTTTGGCATACCAAGCCGCGACTGGTTGATCTCTTCCTCCGAAGAATGTCATTCAAGGCGGAGAACTCCTAGAAGGTTATTCTGACAACATCGAAACTGCTGTACATCAGCTCCTGTACTCCCTATGCCCAGATGATACAACAGAAATTGACGACATCTATCACCGACAAGTGCGATGGCGGCTGCATGTTCTCCTTCCGGTAGGGATTCAGATGCTCCTTCCCGCAGTGCAGTCGATCACATTATTAGAAGCTTACCGAATACAAGTCCCGGGTTAGACGGAATCACTCGAAAGATTATCAGGAACGCCTGGACGTCTTGTTTCGGAAAAATGATGCTGTTGTACACAGCATGTATCAGAGAAGGGGTTTTTCCAGATATCTGGAAGGTAGGTTCATTGATAGTCCTGCCAAAGGGAAATATCAAGTCATTACAAGGTCCAAAGGCCTACCGACCGATTACTTTGCAGCTGATTCTAGGAACATTTTTTTAAAGCCTCATAATAACTTGCTCTCCCTGTATGCATTGTGGTATTTCTGAAAATCAGCACGGATTCGTTAGAGGGCACTCAACTGTAAGCGAATTAAAATCAGTGTTCGATGTAGTAGATAATTCCACATACAAGTACGTCCAGCTCATTCTTTTGGACATCTCCGGAGCCTTCGATAATGCATGGTGGCCAGTGAAACTGTTAGACGCGAAAGCTACCAGCATCTCTCCGAAAATCTATCAGTCTCTCATAAGTTATTTCTGTAATCGTTATGTTGGCTTCACACCCGGCCACCGCACGCCATGGAGGTTTCCACAATGGGATATCCCCAGGGTTCGGTATTGGGCCCCACTCTATGGAAACTCCTCCTGGACGATGTTCTTAAATTGCCGAGACCAGAGGGTGTAAGCTTTGTGGCATACGCATACGACTTGACGCTTGCGATCAAGGCACCGTCGCTCGCCATTATCGAACAGAAATTTTCCACGATCTTGCACAGTTTATCGGATTGGGGGACCCGTAATAGGCTATCATTTTCCGCAGCCAAGTCCCAGACTATGACAATTGACGGTTGTCTTAAAAGCGGACCGAACATTAGGATGAATGGTGCCTCGATCGCGAGTGTATTTGTGACTATATATTATATTGCTTAGGGTATATATAGACGATGCGCTGCATGCGGTTTTGATGGGCGAGAAGGCCGCCAGCTCTTTCGGGAAGGCCTCACGTATCTCTACCTCCTCATAGGGTGTGAAGTACCGGGCACTTTGGTTTCTGTACCACGGAACTTATGTTGCAATTCTGACATATGCTGCAGTGCTTTGGCGTCGACGCTCTCACTTGTACGTTGTACGTAGTGCATTATTACGCACCCAAAGACCAGTTTTAATGTTACCGACGAAGGCCTACAGGTAATGCGATAGTGGGGTGCTACCAGTATTGGCTGGCGTTCTGTCTGTTGATCTGGAGGTTCTTTGAGCGGGTCGCGTGCAGGAGGAGTGCGTGGGTCTCAAGGGCAAGGAGAGTAAGGAAAAAAAAAACACTATCGCGGACGATGTTATCTCTACTTGGCAGTCACGCTGGGTCGCGTGTGCCGACGGGAGGGAGCTGTACTGCTTCTTTCCAGAAGTTACAACGCGTTTGGTATATCAATGGGTGGAACCTGATTACGTTATTTCATAGATACTAACAGGGCACGGGTGCTATAGAGGCCGCCTGCACAGGATGGAGCTATGTGACCTGCCATCGTGTCCTTGCGGTCATGAAGCTGAACCCGGTGACCACGTACTGTGGGAATATACAAAAACGAGCGAAACATCATGTTGGACGGCATCAAATGGAATAGAGTGGGCCCAGTCTATCATCATGATTTGGTCGTAACGGAATAGAGCTTTAGGCAATTGAATACATTTGCGCATACATGGCACGCTAAGAGGAAGGATAGGTAACGACATAGATGCATCGCGATAATCAGGACTGACGAGGCCGATGACAACTTCTATATTTGTGGTGTCAGGCCCCAGAAAGGGGAGAGTGAAATAACGACGGGGTCCTTAAATAATGTGTGGGGAGTGTAGAATTGCACGTTGGGGAACCGAACCGGTAAGGAACTTCCGTGCACCTCTCATGATTCGCTCCGTATACCGAGACGTGAGTGGAGATGTGTGAGTGAGAGCATGGGTGGAGATGGGCTCCTGATCTAGAGGATCCTAAAAATGGACTTTCATAACAAGAACGTCACTAATTTAACATTTTAAATGTAAAAGAGTTTGAATCGCTACACAACTTTACATTTAAAGCTCGTTGTAAATTAGTGAAACACAAAATGTGATAGGCACTTCCAAACAAAGACCCCGAAAATATTCAAAAAGGAAGCGAGAATAATATTTAAAAAGCAATTAATAAAATTTTATCACTTGTGAAAAAATACATTATAATCCAAATAAACATAAACGGCTTTTAAAATCCCCGAAGTTTGCTCCCATAACTTACTAAATGAGTATTCCAGGGGCCATTTATTACGGGTACGCGAGTCCCAAGGTGACTCCTCTGAAGTTGGGAGACAAATTTTACTTCCAAAAACTTCCTCCTCACCTTTGGAGCATTCGAAATGAATTACACTTGAGTACTTACTTTTTAAGAGATTCGCTTGACAACACTTCAGATTATGAACGAAAATGGGTTGGGTCTTTTTCCGGATTTGAGTGTTTCACAAAATGTCACATATGTTTGTGAGGCGAAACTTGTATGTATTTAATGTTTACATAAATGAGGTATGGCTAGATTCTTTTCAGCCGCCCAAGTGTTTTTAACTGTTTTTTTAACGTGTGTTTGACTTACGTGTTGAAAAAACATGTGTTTGACTTAATAGAATGCGATGTCATTTGATTTAGTAAAAATATATTTTAGAATAATACAATATAGTTATCAAATAAAAAAAAGCTATACACAAGAAATTCAAAAGGGTACATGACTATCGTTATCGTAAGATAAGAAAAAGTTTGGAACAAGTAGCCCAAATTTTTTCTTTTATTAATTTGACAATTTGCAGCAATACACAATTAAAAGCTAAAGAAAGAATTGTTTCCTGGAAGTCCGCGTACCACCTGCCCGTGGTTCAAGGGGGGGGGGAAGTTCTGTAGAGCAACCAAAGAAAAAACTCTGCAAGAAAATGCAGAATTTTAATAATTCAAGAGTTTTAACATAATATAGGTATCACTATCATCATCATTGCCAGCACTTATCTTATCTTTGTTGGCATTTTAGGTATAGCGGTGTGTGGGACACGCGGCACAAGATAGTGTCGAATATAGCGGTGTGTGGGACACGCGGCACAAGATAGTGTCGAATATAGCGGTGTGTGGGACACGCGGCACAAGATAGTGTCGAATATAGCGGTGTGTGGGACACGCGGCACAAGATAGTGTCGAATACCCACAAAAGCCATTCGTGCCGCCCTTGGTGAGGTGCCCCAGCACCACCTCCACAAATGGGGTTGCCCCGCACTACAGGACAACCCCACCGACTTGTAATTATGTTGTGTGTGTGTGATGTGGCTTTGATGAATGATAGGCGATTAGTTTTCGGAAAATGGAAAAGGGTCAATTAAACTTTAAAAAACCTCTACCTCACATCAAAGCGGGGTTGTCAGTGATTTTTTTAATAGAATAGGGGGCAAACCACCAGTCCTAGACGTTTTACGATTACCAATGCCCATGAACAACCACATAATTACCATGTCGATGCGTTGCCCTCCTTCTTCCCTCCCAATTGGCCACCGGCTACTCACAGACCGCACGTGACGCGACACTGAAGATGTATTGTGTGATATATACGGCGGTATTATGTGAGCGAGCGGTACCTCCCCGATCGTGACAGCCCAATTCCGTTGCATAGGAGGATGTAGTGTAATGCACTATGCATGGTACTCTCTCCAGGAGGAGGAAGGAAGAGGTAGGGCTATGAAGCATAGGAATGCAGCATAGCCCTACCTCTTCCTAAACATACTTGACCCGTTGATTGCAATAATCATGATTATCACTCGAGACCAACGTACAATAGCCATTGTTACAACTCCGCCGAATCAAATCTGCATTTAAAGAAATACAACACATTAAGAGGTCCAACCCATTCGTATATGAGCCTAAGTGTTCTCGGTCTCTAGAGGCCGATAACTGTCCAGTTTATTGTTGTAATAGTTTTATACCGGCCACAATATACTACGCCGGCATTAACTTTAAAATCCGCAGAGATACGTGCAGCAGAAACAATTTCATATATTGTTCTATTCGAGATACATTAGATCTGATATGTTTTATGTCTGTATATGTTCCTTATTTACACTCGTAGAACTACAATTCGTACGTAAGTTAGTACTTACACGGATGAGTATTTATATACTAATATGCTAATATTATAGAGAGGAAACATTCGAGGAGCAAACAGATAATGTTGGTTTATTTGTTTGTTTACATTGAATAGACTCCGAAAGTATTGGACTTATTTGAGAAAATCTTTAACCATTACTTGTGATGAACATAGGCTATACAATATTTTCTAAAAAGTTACAGAACATAATGAAAACTTTGTTGTGGAAAATTTACATACTCGTAATTAAATCCGGATACTACAGCTGCAGAAGTTATTGACAACGAGCTGCCCCGATCGACGTTGTTCTGTGATAAATTTAATTTGTTCTCGTTGCACTTGTACTTGTTACGTGTAATGATTGCGAGGTCGAAATTAAAATTTATAGTTTTTGTAAATCAATGAACTTTTATCATATTTTGTAAAATTTCCGCGAAGACCTGCTAAAATTATATCATTATCGGCCGATCTCCTGCTACTCGCATCCATCCCGGACCGGCTCCTGCACTGAGATCGTCTTCCCACCTGGTGGACGGTCCACCAGCACGTCGTCTTCTCAAATGCGTAAGAAATAAAATTATATACATAATATAATTTACAAAATGAACAAAAAAAAAAATGTTTTTTTTTTTAAAGAACGGGGGGGCAAAAAAGGAATCGGAGCCTTTTTATGAACACCGACGCCCATGAACATCCACATAATTTATATGCCGACGCCTATTAATGACGCGTAACTTTGGTGATATTACAGGCAGGAAGTTCCTGAAATCATCACGTATAAAGAAACATACAAACTTCAGTTTTATATTATCAGTATAGATCACAGTATTTAGAGCTTATTAGCAACAAATTAAACACAATGGTAATTAGCACAACTGATTTACGGAACTGCAGCGACACCGACTGTGTACATTACCTACCGTTGCATAAACAGACATCGTTAGAGACAGTTGCACAGTTGTCCCGAGGGGTCTATGGCCTATTATAGTCTATATGTATAGATCAGCGTATGTACAGGTTGGTTCTGAGTCTAAAGTAAATAGCCATGATGTCCTGCATTCGAATTGGGCCAACAATAACCGAACGGTACCTTTTGCTTATATTACTAATACTGCCTTAAAATGGCTATGCTATCACGTTTCGAGTGATTTGTGAATCTCCGTATGCCTATGTGCAGGAGAGGGGGGAAGAAGTCAACAGGTCTGAATTTTAGTTATGGTGGATGTATATGGGCGCCGATAGCTATCAATAGGCGGCTCGTTTATGCCCTTACACTATAAAAAATCGAATGGATTCACCTTTTTCTCTCGTGAATAGCCGAGTGTTGTCTATAATTAAGTCAAAATATTATTACGATGGTCAGTTACAAATTTTGTAAATAAATGATACCAGTACAATAATTCTAGTTTCAATTATTATTTCGTTGTCATATCTTCAATTAAATTTCCCCTATCGTATATCGTAGAGAATGAAGTTACCGCCGTAGATAATGTCGCCACATATATTTTATGTGATTTATTTTCGGTTTTCCCTTCAAATTATTTTATGATTAAATTTTTATAAACTGTTGACGGCGCGTTTTGGTTATTTTTAAATAGCCTCAACGATCGTATGCTGGTCGGCTTTCGAACGTATTAAAATGTGGAATTACCTAGTCTTGCCATAAATATTATAGCAGAGAAATAAAAATGTTTATGTTGCAAATAATATTTATTACTTTTACAGTTTAATACAAAAATATGAGACAATTAAAAATATAAAACTCTTATTCGAAGTTGAGGTCAGTTACCAATAGAAGCACGCACTCTTTCCATGTGGAAATTCTCCACTAAAAATCGTATGGCTTGTTTACGGGACTCCAAATTATCAAAGCGTTTAGATCAAGCTTTCTAAAGCTGACCATAAATCATGATCCCGTATTAAGGGCGGGACTACGAGGAGTGATTGATAAGTATCCGAAACGACAAAGAAAAACTTTAACAATATATTTAAAAGAATTTTATTTTTCAACGTAGTTTCCATCTACGAGGTAGAAGGAAACAACGTTATACATTTTAGTCCAGCGCTTCTCCAATGCACGTTACACCAGTTTGGTAATGTTTTCTCTAATCCCTCAAAATACTCGCCTACGCAACAATGCCTTCATCATTTGATGAAAATCTTCGGCCACCTAACCATTTCTTGAAGATTCGGGAATAAGTGGAAGTCGTAGGGTACGGTATAGGGAATAGGGAGGATGCGGTAACAATTCAATTTGGCAGCTACAACCCTTGACCAGTGCACAGGTGCGTTGTCGTGGTGGAATAAAACTTTCTTCTTTACTTAAAGAGGCAGTTTATTTTGAATTTCTGCACTAAACTTTTACAGTAAGCTTGCATAATACTCTCCATTTTTTTGCTCTTTGCAAATAATCCACTGAAATAATCTCTAGATCATCCCAAAAAACAGTCGCCATCGCTTTTCCGGCCGACAAAACCGTTTTTGCTTGGGCGCAGGTTTTCCGCTCTCAGTGTGGACTGGGTGGGCTTGGATTGTTTTTTGTTTCAGTAGTTGGTTAGCAGTGAGTAAACGCGGCACCCATCGCGCGCAATGCTTTTTAATTCGCAAATGTAAAAGGTTAAAAACGCGTTCAGAGGACGTAATAATTTCCACTGAACTCGTTTTTAACATTTTAACATATCTGCTATCTGCTGCAAGTCTAAGCGCCGCTTATTCAAAACGATTCTTCTAAACCCTTTGATCACACCCGGATTCGTGACTTCATTTGGACGGCCACACCTGTTGGCGTCCTTGCAGCTTTGTCTCCCGCGTATAAAATTATTTACCCATGTGTGAATTGTATTCAATGCAGGATTACCTAAAACACTGTCCAGCTTGAATTTAATCTGGGTTGGTGTTTTCCATTTTAAAACGTAAAACTTTATCACCGCACGAATTCCGTTTCTTTCCATTGTTGAGAAAGTTTACGGCAGAAAAAGTTCCAGGTCCCCACACACAAATTCTATCAGTTGCAATAAATTTAAAATTGTCGTTCTATTTTTGATGAGACGATAGAATATAATGTAATAAATTTTTGTTTAGCCATATTTTTTTTAAGTTCGTCATTTCGGACAGCTGTCTTAGTAGATAAAGGGTAGTTTTTAGCTCTGACCGATTCCTTTCGTTTTAACCAAGATTGGTCGGATCGAGTTTTAAGATCGAAGTCCCTAGTCTTGCTGGAAGGACCATACTTAGTTTTTGAACATGGTGTTATTAAAGAGCATAACTGCCATGTCAATAATGGTATCTTGATAAATTTGAGCCGATGTTTTGATACCTTTTTTCACACATGGCTCAGTCACTCCTTGATAGCAAATACTCCACCAAACCATCACTGTAATCAGATAATACCCACGTTGCACTCTGCCGAGTAATTGGGAAGCTTCCTTATAGCTTTCAGCGTAATACGGGTTTTTGTTTGTTAAAATGTTTCTCAATTGTAAAAAAATTTCACGCATAAACGAATATTTCTGTGACATCCCCTTGCGTACCGTTTCAGTAGTTGTTGCAATTTTACCACCCCATGCATCTTAAACTTAACAGTTATCAGTGTGTCTCATATAGAGTGCAAGTCCTATGTCATCTTTTAAAATACGTGACATGGTTTTAGATGTTATCTTCATTTCTCGAGACAAAATCCTTTGCTTTCGGAGAGAATATTTTGGCATTCTTACTGCTTTGACCCCCTTTTCTACGAACACTATATAGACAGCCGGATTTTTCTCTGTCCCAAACAGAGGTAGTCTCATTGTATCTATTAATAACCGTGTACACAATTACTTGACTGACAACAAATATGGGGGGATTGTAAAAAAATGCATTTGGCACCTACCTTGTGTAATGCACTCACAGCGGTTCTATTTTCTTTATCGCCCCACTCCATTTTAATATCGTAAGATATTGTACATCGTATGGGCGCCAAAATTAGACAATAATAATAATTCGTATAAAAATAGCAGATTCCAAATTAAAATGTTACACTTTTTATTTTGTATTGATACAGTATTTACGGCGAGGCTTAGTATTTTTATTAAGAAATAATACGACGCTACATTGCATTCGAATCGGGCCAGCACGACCGGGGATACAACCTTCGCTCACATAGCCACCAAAAAAGTGACAACTTTGCAGTCAGTCGTGTTTCATGCGGTTTGAATGTCTCCGGTGTCCTATTGAGGGGATGGCGTGAACGACGCTTTCAAGACTTAGATAATAAATAAAATGAATTTCTATGGTTTCCTTCTATTAATAAAATACGTTTCCATATTTTTCCCCCGAAAAGAATTTGAAAAGGTTTGCCTTCAAAAGATAATTAATTTTTGTAAGATGGTCGGACTTTTGCGGACTGGATCACAAAATGTTTGTCTCCACGAAATGACAGGTCGAATTTACTGAGTTCAAATTAATCGCATACTTGTGGTTTTTTATCTTTGTGAGGACTATAAGCTACTTAATAATAAATGTCTTTAGCATTTTCGTGCTTCGGTAAAACATTTAAATTCAACTCAGTTATTTGAAATTGAGACTCCTATATTTGGGTTTTTATTTCTCTTTTGCTATTTACTAACGAAATACCATACTTGCCATGGTGAAAGCGACATAATCAGCCGTTGACAAATAAGAACTGATTATATCCTGATGAAGCTACGTTTTTGATATTATAAGGCACAAAGAACAATCAGAACTATCAGAGGACAACCGTCGCCCATAAATGTCCGCGTACTTACTAATATCGATGTTTACCTCTAATGGGCATTAGGCTATAAACCGCACGTTATGCGACACCGCAGTTGTCACTTTACGATGATGCTACGTGGGCAGGATGTACCTCCGAGGACGTACCGGTACAATTTGTCTACAAAGCATCACCTGCCTCATATGTCTGCGATCTTTCTGGAAAAGCGTGTTTTGTAATTAGCAAATAGATGATCGAAATTCAAAATACTCACAAACCTTTATCTATCGGACCCGGTCAGTTTTGGTACAGATTTGATAATTACTAAAGTCAAACTGCACGAAAGGAAACCATAAATTCCGCAGTGCGATAACAACGAATTATCCCCTCAGAAAGTTTACCCGTGGAACTTTTAAGTAATTAAGCCTGGAACTGTAAACATTTTAAGGCTTTTGCGGGGGAATTTAAATAACGAGCATGCTAGCTATGATAAGAGGTAAATTATTTAGATTTTTTATATAAGTGCATTGCGAATGTGGTGAGTGCTATATCATTTTCTCTGTTTTCTTTTATAGCTAATACAGATGAGCTATTGCGTCACACGATATCAACCTACGTTGACTTTTAAATATTTGTACAAGGTAGAGCTAGTTCTGAATAATGCCCCCACCATGGTTCAAGCCTTGTCCTGGCGGTGGGGCTCAGTAGTAGTGTGATCCGAGACACCTTGGGCGAAGCTAATTGAGGAGGTGTATGATCTTTGTACCCCTCTTATAAAAAGAGGGGACTAAAGGGCAGGAGGAGGAGGCGCTCGTTTGTAGCCCTCTTGTAAGAAGAGGGGACCAAAGAGAAAAAAAACAATGAGGCGGCGCTATTGCGCACGGGGCAAGGGGCGAGCATAGGAACCTCGCCCCATTGCACTGTCCCAAAGTTGGTGAGGTTGTCTTGTGGTGCGGACAACCCCATTTGTGGAGGTGGCTTAGGGGGCTGACTAGCCGTCGAGGTGCCCTGATGATTTGCTGTTCCGGGGCACCTCACCAAAGGTGGCACTGACGGCACTCGCGGTGGTTTTTTGTGGACATTCGGCACTATAATGTGCCGCGAGCCCCGCACACCAATAGACCCCACCCTGTGCCAGTGAAGGCGCGTAAATGCGTTTCCCCACGTCAACAAAAAAAAATTGCATAGTGCAGTTCCCCCGTTGGATCGTCTTTGTTTGTATAAACCATACAAAGAACGGTCTAATTGTGTTTTTGCAATGATGGCACCATAAACATAGTTGAAGTGAAACATTTAATTGATCATGATGTAACGTGTCGCTATCCTTCAATAATAATGTATGTATATTGTACAATAATAATGTATGTATATTGTACAATAATAATTTATGTATATTGTACAAACATGTAACTCGCCGAAACCTAGCAACTAACTAACAATAAATGCAGTCTTTATTTACGAATATACCATTCATCTGTACCTAATACGGTCTAATATGCATTAGGCTATTAGACCCTCAACATCAAATTTATACATCTTAGTGCAAGTGAAACGTTTTGTATCAGTACAAATGGTACTTACTATGTCTGAATAGACAAATTGTACGATACATTAAATAATTAATTTATTCTATTTTTTTAAAGTTGGAGACATATAAACGTTTGTGTCTATTGTGTAACTTTAATACTGTAATTCTACTCGTACATTACGGAAATAAATATTATTATTAAGTTGCGTGTACATACCGTTTATATTTATTTATTTATAAAGATGCTTTGCGTTCCGCTAGAGCATCCCCCACCGAGCCACGTCAAGAGAGACGACTCTGGTGTTCCGTGTCTCAAAGCTCTAAGAGGAGCCTTACATAATTCCGGTAATTACTAGCTTAATCTAGAATTTATTCCTTAATTTCAAGTCCCAACTGACTCACTACTAATTTAGATCACGTCAACTCTTAATGAATGCGCACTAATTCGGCCGATATTTCGCCGTGTCAATATTTTATATCCCCTAGATATCGAGGGTTCGCTGCGATTCACAAACACGGGTATGCGAGCGAGAGCGAGGCAAACTTTAAAGTTTTCCAATAATATTACGCAAATATGCCTAGCGCAGTCCTTGCTCGTGCAATATTTGTTCCGATTTATATTTGTTTTTACTGCGATACGGTACTAGCTTGGCTACAATCATCCTTAAAACTTAGCTTTCTTACCCGGAGGAAAACCTCTTTCAATGATGTCTTAGATGGCCAATCTTCCCCACTAGATTACTGTCACGGAAGTAGGGCTCACAAGCCTGGGGGAACCGAGAATCTTTGGGAGAAGCTAACTGAACCGAGGTGACTGCTCTTTATACCCCTCAGATAAGAAGAGGTACTTTTACTCAGATACTCTTGAGCACGAGGCAAGCGGCGAGGATGGGAATGTTACCCCTCTGCACTTTCCCAAAGCGGCAGGATTATCCTACAACCACTCTGTGGAGGTGGTGCGGGTCCCTTAGGGGGACTTCCTAGCCGTCGAAGTGCGCTGGTGATTTATAGCTCCGGGGCACTCCACGCGACCACCGCACCCACCAATGGTGGCGTTGATGTTAGTCGCGGTAGTTTTAGTCAACATTCGGAATTGTAAAGTGCCGCGAGCCCCACACACGACTGGACCTCACCCAGATGGCTCGGGAATGCGTTTCCCCGCACCACTAAAAAAAGATAGTGTAATGGATCTTCAGCCCGTCGTATTCACGGCTACAGCAGAGGAATAAATCATTCATTTTATCGAAGACGACCTCCGTGCAGTAGCAGCAGGACGGGGATGAATGCGAGTAGATCGGCCGTCTTGGCGTTCATTGAAAGAGGCCTACGTCCAACAGTGGGCCGTTAAGGGCTGATAATGATGATTATGATCTATTTTACTATGGACATATGTAATAAAACAGTTCGAGCGTGATCTAAAGTTTAATTGTCTATAGAGACAAGTCATATTGATACCTACCGGATCAAATAAACATCCACACATTTGTCGTGCAGATGCGTTTCCTTCAATTTCTCATTCTCTCCTGTAGGCCACGGAGAACTCACAAACTGCAAGGAGTGCGATAGCATATCTGTCGCTTTACGGCGGTTTGATGTGAGTGAGATAGGACGGCCCTTGTATCGTGGCTGTTTCGTTTCTAGGCGTCAGTAGTTTAAAAAGGCCGCTATGAAGCAATAGTGATTGATAGCTTTAAATTTGACATTAGAGTATATATACCCTTTGTATATAATGATTGAAGTAATATAAATATACAATGATTTAAGTTTTTTTTACAGTATAAATTCAAACGAGCATTTAGTTCTTCTGGTGACTTCTGACGCTCAGATACACATCAACATGTAAGTTATATTCATCTTCAATGGGCCACTAGAAACTCGTACACTGTACCACGCAACGAAGTTATAACTGCGGCGGCATCGTCTGAACGAGAAGTACCTCCCGGTCGTACGGGCCTAATGCCTCTGCAATGCAACAATAAACTCGTACCAAAATTTAAACACAAGACTTCCCTTCCTCTAAATATCTATTTACCATCGCTTTGACAAATTCCGCCCCAAATAACACCACTCGCGTACAAAGCTTGCAAGCAATCTTCTAAACTATGTTTAATTAAAATGGATAATTAAATTAATGTAAATATACTTGTTGATACACGATACCCGGAGAGAATATAACTAATGTGTATGTTCTTGTTCATGCTTGCTAGCTGCGTCACGTGGCTTCACCTGGATAAAATCTATCTAAAGGGAATTCATTGTTTGGGATAAAAGGTATGGTTTATATTATTCCCGGCTATTATCTATATCATCCAATTTTGATGTAAATCCGTTGAGTAGTTCACAAGAACTACAAGTAAAGAATGAACAAAGATACATTAAAACTTTCTTATTTGTAGTATTAGTAGTGTAAGTTTGAAATTGAGATTAAAACAAAGTGAGACATTTTAGTCGATATTAAATGAGGACATCATATTTATTAGTAATCCTGTGAAGCTGTGATGATCTTCTGTTCGCTACGACAGCGTAATTCCAGGTCCGAAAAAAGTAATAAAACTTGAAGGAAACGATCAAGTGCGTGTCGGACAGGACGAAGGTACATTACTTATACAGGTATGTGCTTACATTTGCGGACGTCTGCCCCCACCGTGTATGTATCGAACTACAAATAGAAGATTGTATAGGTTAATGATAATAGTTCAATGGACTGTCATGTCATATTTTCATCGTTATTGTATTATCTCAAGTCCTGCCAAATTTCATTATTATAGGTCGCCGGGATGTACCCTTATGTTTCTTTGCGCAGACCAGTAAGGGTTATGTTTACTTAGTATTTTAAGGAACGTAGCCCCAAAAACAACAACGGCCTTTTCATTGTCCATAATTCGGTACTATGTGCGCGTTGTCTATTTGTAAACAGTTTTTGTTTCGTTTTACTAACAATTGAGCTTAATGTTCCTATAAAAGCGCTTCTCAATTTTCAATTGCAACTTGCGAACGTCAGCCGCGCAAGTAAGTACAGAAATAAATCCCTAGGGAACAGATTTATTCTCTGAAATACTTAAAGCTTGTTTTAGCTTAAAGCGCGAAATAAAACAAGCTCCATCTCAAACGGCCACTGAGTATTATATAGTGAGCTGAATATTATCTTGTTTCGCTCGACGCTTTATGTGGGTTAAATAAGATTAAAATTAATTTTAAACTTACTTAAAGTAATCGTTTGAGGTAAAATTGACACTTTGTGATCATGTTTTTCAAGCGTATTATGTGTGCATGTAGATTTCTATGTGTCCTGATGTAGTTTGAGGATACATAGTTTTTAATATGTGTAGTATAATAAGTAGAGAATAATACTCGCAGTTTTTAATATGTGTAGTATAATAAGTAGAAAATAATACTCGTAGTTTTTAGGAAGGTGCAGTTTCTGAATCTATTACTAGGTTAGGTTATTAGGGGAAGTGCTACTTATTATACTACACATATGAAAAACTACGAGTATTATTCTTTACTGATTAGTAAAGAATAATACTCGTAGTTTTTAATATGTGTAGTATAATAAGTAGAGAATGATACTCGTAGTTTCTAATATGTGTAGTACAATCAGTAAAGAATAATACTCGCAGTTTTTCATATGTGTAGTATAATAAGTAAAGAATAATACTCGTAGTTTTTAGGAAGGTGCAATTTCTGAATCTATTACTAGGTTAGGTTATTAGGGGAAGTGCTATAGCGGATTGCAGCTCAGTTGGGCCTCAAGTGACATCGACGGAAAGAGGCAGCTATCATATGCTGGAGTGTTTCTTAGTTTATGATTTTCACTTGGGACCTCAATTAGGGAGGGTGACACGTCCGCATGAAATTTATGCGCGTCAGTATAGTCATCGAAAGTGGAGGCTTTCACCTTTTACTCGCATCCATTTCGGAGTAACGCGTATCGCAAGGAGTTTGCTTTGTCACCTGGCCTAAGGTAAACCACGGAGCAACACTTCGCCATCCCTAACCTGGCCTCTACTCTGTGACCATGCTGGTCCATCTGCTGTGTCCTACAGTTTCACACGCGTAAAATCTGTCCCAATTTAACTTCATATCACTATCTAAATCTGTACCAAATTTCAGCGAAATCTCTTTAGTTGTTTTTTACGTGAAAAATAACGCACATATATAACTTCCACATTTATAACATTAGAAGGATCATTTTAAATCTAATTTGGCTAGTACATGCATATATAATAAAACAGTAAAATAAGTGTTTCTGTACATAAAATATTTAAAAAAATTATGATAATAATAGGGATAGAAAAGGAAACACTTGTGGAGAAACAATTCGAAAAAAAAATGCCTGTTTGTATGTTTGTCTGTTTCTACGCCCTAATTTCCGGAACCAATGGAAGGATTAAGATGGAGCTTTTTGTTGTATATAAAAATGTGAGTTTCTTTAAAACGGGATCATCTGATGTATAACCTTCTGGGAAAGAAATTTTCTGAGTTTTTTTTTCTGTAATTGAATAATTACGTGAACGAAGTCGCACACCTCGTATTTATTATTAGTGTTATATTTTTTAATCTAATTATATTGCCGTGTCAGTAGAACAAAGCAGCGCATAGTTTACTCTAAGCCAATCGTATCCACGCAGCGACCCACTGATAAAGCAATGTCAAATAAACAGACTTTTATGTTAAGCTGAGAATGAAGATTTATGTACTTGCTGCTTGGAGAATGTTCATGGACTTAGTTTAATAGGCAAATAAAAGTAACGCGAGATTTAAGAGCTCATAATGTATAAGACAATGTACCGTGGCTAATCGTGGGTGTTCCAGTATATCTACTCACGAGTTGTGGGTGTAACACACCTCCGCCTACTTCTTCGGGGATAACAGGCGTAAAAGTACAAGTATAATAATATATGAAACAGAAAGTTACGAACGTGGAGGTAACTCCACTCTAGAAACATATCTTTTAATCCCATCTCTTCTCCGGTGACAAAAAATTGTGAAGGGGTCATACGAACCCTTGACTACTTTTTTATGGTATAGAGGGACAAGCGTACAATCGGAGCCCTTCTACTACAACCAACACCCATGAACATCAGCATAATTACTATGCTGATGCATTGCTCACCCTCCCCCCATAGGGTCACTGGCTAGTCACAAACCGCACGAAACGCGCTCCGTAGATGTCACTTTACGGCGGTATTGAGTGAGCGAGAGGTGCCTTCTCGAACGTACTCCGCTCATTTCCGCTGCAATGTAGCATGGCACTATCTCTTACTAGAATTTTCCTTTGCTTCGTGACAATCGCATCTGCATGAAAATCATGCGGATGTCCAGGGGTATTCGTTAATGGATCTCATTTCTTGTTTGCCCTTCTATACTATTAAAAGAATTCTTATTCGCCAACCATATCTCAATAAATTGGATAACATTTCTTTTAACATCATAATAGATGAACACCCACTTACACCAATATCTATCCGTCTATCGGTTTATGGGGTGAGTCGCAAGCGATGCAAGGGGGTTTGCTTTCTGGTTCTTCTCCGCAACGTGGCTCCTCAGATATAATTTAAGTGTCCTTTTTTTCATCAAGTCTTCACTTTCTATGGATATCACAGAGACAGAAATCGTCATCAGTACACAGGTACAGCTACAAAACACATACAAGTGAAAGGTGTGTACTGTGTACTGCGACCGGTCTACTTCGGCTATGCAATAACACGACCTCTTTCAAAATCCTCTTACATCAAATGCGAAAAATCTGTTCAAAATTCTTTGTCAACGCAAGTATTTGAGAGTAATGAGGGTAGAATCGGTTGCTATTCCGCAGCACGCGTCGGCGTAATTTATTTTAATCATTTCACAGCTCGGTCTGCGAACGTTC